>BPLR01002592.1:0-28665 GCA_021605095.1 Caerostris extrusa
CATACATTGAATAATTTCTGAGTGTAAATATAAGTTGCAAAAAATTGTATTATGCCAAAACAAGAAAAATATAGTCTACTGATAACTGATTTTTCACGACATTATTAACAAAGAAATGGGGAAAATACATTATGAGCATTTTCTTATGACACTGAAATGAAGTGAAGTAATAATACATAATGAAGTAATGAACAACAATATATACAATATTTCCAATGACATAACAAAAACTAAAGTATAACGTGCAATGGTGGCCTTAATAATGGTTACATTGCTATTGAATGAATCACAAATATTCTGGTAATAAATTTTTTGATCAAAGGTGTACTTAATTTTTAAAAGTGTAAAAATTAATCGCTAATGTTTTATACAAATAATTTAAAGCAGGTAAATTGACACGAAAAAAAAAAAAAAAAAAAAATTAAAACTGACACAAAGTACTATCTAAATTTTGAAAATATGTCTTTTCTCCCTATCACACAATTTCACCCACACAATTATTATATATATTTTTTTTCTTATAGAACTTTAGGAATTAAAAAGGTTCTTATTTAACAATAGCTCTTTTCAATAATTTGGTTATATAGATGCTCATTATAATAAATCCAAAGAATGTTTGAAAACTTATTTAACAATCTTCACAATGAAAAAAAAACTTCGAAATATTTTCAACTTTCCAATGAATCTTTTCCAGTTTTTGACCTCTATCTTTCAAATTAGTAGACAAGGACATTCATAATAATATTACAGAAATTTTTGAAAATTTTATCAACATTTTTATAAAAACATTTAACATTTTTAAAAACAAATGCAAAAGTTTCTAAATCGTCTGGTTAAACTTTTTTCTAATCTTTGGTTTTTTATTTACACTCATGTCCATAAATTAAGAATAATTCAGAATCACACACAGAAATTGAACTCTAAAATAAAAATTTCACCTGTAGAATTATCACACACAACTTGAAGAAGAATATGCAAATTACAGGAAACCACCAGATGGCGCGGATAGTACGTCACAATGACGAGAGTGTAAGAGAGGGGTTCTGCGAGCATGACTATTATTAAAATAAACTCCATGCAATTTGCTTCGTAATAGTTTGATATTAAATAGTTTATTACAAATTTTTCTCTTGAATAATTTTATGCATATATATTCTAAAAAAAAATACAAGCCTCTTAAAAATATATTTATAAAAATATATTTTAAGTAATGCTGCATATAGTATTATAAAATTAGCAAAAAAAAAAAGAATTAATTTATTTTTAATTGTACAAATTCCAATCATAAAAGAATTTTATATTTTTCCCTTTACAAAAAAAAATTTTTATAATATGGAAATGTACAATTTTCTATAAAACACAATACTAAAAATAAGCAAGGTTATTTTCGTTTAGTTTCTTTTCATGCTACATTATTTTATTATTTTTTAATTATTTAGTGAAGTGTATATGTTTTTGTCTATTGAAAAATAACAATCATTACAAAAATAAAAATTATTTTATATCAATCTAGCATTACTATTCGTTATTTTCATGATAAAACATATAATTTTCTGTCTAGCGCAATACTATCATAAACATTTCTGACTGATTTCATTTCAGGCTAAATTATTTTTTTTTTAATTATTCAGTGAAATGCTTTGTTTTGTCTTTTCTAATGTTGAAACACAATAATAAACAAAGATACTGATCTTTTTGCTTCAGTTAAATACACTCATGTCCATAAATTAAGGATAATTCAGAATCACACAGAAATTGAACTCTAAAATAAAAATTTCACCTGTAGAATTATCAGACACACATCTTGAAGAAGAATATGCAAATTACAGGAAACCACCAGATGGGCGGATAGTACGTCACAATGACGAGAGTGTAAGACAGGTGTATATAAGAAATGGTGGCAAAGAAGTAAAAATTGTTCACAAGCGCTTTAAAAGCCTTTCAGTGCAATAACCGCATAGTTATGGCACGAAGGAAGCATTTGGATGATTTTTTACGTGGTAGAATTATCAGACGACTGGAAATGGGCGTACCCAGCTGGAAGTATCCGAGGAACTTGGAATCGCCCCGAGTGTCATCTCTAGGCTTTGAAAACGATTAAGATGATGGTAATGTGAGTAGATGTTACAGCACAGGTCGCCCCAGAGTTACAACGCGGAATGAGGACCGGTATTTAGCAGTTACTGCCAAAAAGAAACAGATGGAGCACAGCATCAGACCTGTCTCGTCAGCTTCTCTTCAGCTACCGGTACGACAGTTTCGGGCAGACCATGTACAGGCGCTTAGGGCACATTGGTCTATATGCTCGTAGGCCTGTCAGATGTGTTCCACTTACCGCAACTCACCGTCGCCTGCGATTAACCTGGAGTAGAGAGTATGCATTGTGGACACCGCAACAGTGGTCTTGTGTGATGTTTTCCGACGAGTCCAGGTTTAGTTTGCAGTCTGATTCTCGCCGGACTTTCGTATGGAGAGCGCCAGGTACCCGTTACCACCAAGAGAACACCATTGAACGACACCGTTACGATGGTGCAGGATGGCTCGTTTGGGAAGGGGAATTATTCTTGGTTCCAGAACTGACCTTGCCTGTTCAGAGTGTAACGATGACAGGCCACATCTATCGGGATGTCATTCTGAACAATATGTACGTTTGTTTCGGAGCGCCATGGGTGCTGAATTTGTTTATGGATGACAACGCCCGTCCTCACCGTGCAAACATTGTAAACAAATGCCTTCAATTGAGGATATCACCCGTATGGATTGGCCAGCATACTTACGGACTTGAATCCAATAAAGAACATGTGTGGGATATGCTTGGCCGACGAATTGCAGCCCGTCAACCTCCCACCTGTCAACAGGAACTTCCGGAGGGCATTGCTTGATGAGTGGTGTAATATTCCCAAGATCAGATTGATAATTTGATACTCAGCATGCCTAGGCGTTGTAAGGCCTGTATTGCATCGTCCGGGAGACATACTCCATATTAACCATCATACTAACCATGTTATACTGTTTTTTGTAAATAGGTTCTTTTTTGAAATTTGTCCAGGGAGTAAAAATCGCAATTTTTATTAATTATGTCAAACATATAGCATCTTTTTTTTGCTCTTTACCTTTTGTTTAATAAATAGACTTTACAAATAAGTCAAATTTGTTTTGCTTCTGTCTCTTTTCTTTGCCTGAACTTCATTATCCTTAATTTATGGACATGAGTGTATATCAAACAACAGTGCGATCATGATTATTTTACATATGTACAATAAAATTGATGAAAAAAATTATTCATCATAATCACTTTCATCTTCTTGTGGTCTAAAAGTTTTTTTTCCGCAACCAAACCGAAGTAGGAAGGAACTGGCAACCGTAGTATTTTTTCTCAACTCCATTTCGGTGTGTAAGGCGGAAGAACATTGCAGGGAGCTCCAAAAATAGTTGTGTTGTGTGCCCCTTGAAATCCATCAAAAGAAATGGGTTCAGAACTGTTCATAACTGATTTTACTGCCTGTTCAGAAAATAAAATAAACATTTTAGAATTATCACAACGAACATATTAAAATATTTTCCAAACGATAACAGAAAAATTTTATATTTAATTCTAAATAAAAAAAAAAATTAATAACCATGGATATTTATTTATCTGTGATTTAAGTTTATTATTGCATAATTATTTATTAGGTCTTATGAAATTTTAGGCATAAATAAACTATTTTAAAATGTGAAAAAAAAAAAGCATTTTTGAAAACCCTCAATTTAAATGTTATTACAATGGGAAAAAAAAAAATTTATAAAACGCTCATGACTAAAATTTGAAATACAGGATGCCAAATTTTGATGCTACAGGATTTAATTAATGATTAATATATAATTAATAACCATGCTCTTTAGTGTAATCGCCTAGAAATATTAAATATAGAAATAAAACTTGGAACTGTCTTGTGCAATTTTTTTTTTTTTTTTTTAACATCAGATTTCCTGCATACCACGAACAGTCATTGATTGATTGAAGACAAATTATTGCCTTGCAATAAGACTTTCAGATATATATAGTTCATACGGGGAGAAATCAACACAACTTAAAAATAGATAGCCTAATTGTTGAGGCAGGACTCATACATGGAGCTAGCGGTCTGATGACCAATTGACTAGCGCTCTGACCTTGTTACAACAAGCTTCAGGTTCGAATCTTGGCTAGGGCATGGAATCCCGCTAAATTGTAGGTCTCGGTCTAATTAACCTAAAGTGTGTAAAAAAAAATGATGACAGAGCGACAAACCAAACCATAAATTGAGCCATCACAATCGCCAACGAGTCTCTTGGTTTCTGTGAGCCGTCATTTTAAATGCATGATTCGAACATACATTTTCAAACAAGATAGCACTTTTTCTTTTTAAAGAACATCGTTCAATTTTGTTTTCTCCATATGAATTTCAAAAATAGCCTACCGAAGGTTGATGAAAAGAAGACACTGTCTCTCGGGATAACTTTTGGTGGAACTTTTGAAATCAGCGAATGTACCTGACTCTGCTAACGGATTCAAACATTAGGCCCGAGAAAGGTTTTCTTCTTTATTGTATAAACTTCTAGCTGTGTTGTCCTTATTATAGTTATTGTCATTGGTAATCAAAACAATCATCTTGTTTATCTTGTATTATAAAATGAAGTTGCTTTACTGAATTTCTTTAATTTGAAGCTTTATGGCAAATAACAAAGTTTTTGTATTCCATATATATATTATTATAATATTTTACTATAAATTATGATAAAATTGTTACGTTATATCGACGTTTCATTGTTATTATGGGGTTGGATAGGAAACTTACTTCATGTGTTTCTCCACGCAATCCTGGTTGTTGTTGAACGCTGTCCACTGGGCAGTAAAATCTCCATTCCATGAATATTCATGTTCCTGTCCGCTTGCGAACGCCATAATGTTCTGATGTCTGGGCGAGTGTTCCAGGGCATGAATGATTTTACCGGCGTAATTCTGATCAGCAATTACGTACACCTGTTGGGCCATACAATCTTGAGTGTCTTGCAGAAATTCCTTTATCGTGTACAGTTCGTTGTCATCAGCCTAAAAAAAAATATACGCATTAGAGCAAACCATGTTTTAAACTGGAATATTGTTAAAATATTTTAATAACATTAAAAAATAATATTTCTTTACTATGTCAATAAAATTTTATCTAAATATTTATAGTTGTTTTAATCTTATTTCTAATGAAGGACATTATTTTATTTCATTAAATTTAAAATTCGCAATGAAAAAAGAAACGTTTGAAAAACTTTTTACATTTTGCCTTAACACCATTTAAATATAAAAGATTCCATAGCTTAAAAAAACTAAGAACATTTAACTCGAAATAAAAACTTTTATAAATATTAATAAACAGCGAAATATAAAAGGTTTTTCAAGTCCGAAAATGACATGACTTTTGTTGTGTCCTCGGGAAAATTATGTAACATTTTTCCAAGAGGTTACGTAATCGGTACCGTAGTTGATGTAGGTTGGTTCTTGAATTTTTATTAATGTCACATTTTTGCAAATGTCAAACAAATTTTTTTTAAAAATATTTTTAATTTTTATTTTGGTATTTATTATATTTTAAGTATAAAAAAAATTTTTTTTTACCTGCCCATTTCGGTTAATATCCCACAGCAAAGTAGCCCCATCATTTCTAGTAGGACTATTCATGTATATAACAAGTGAATCAGCGCAGTGGAGGGATTGGCAAAGTTTGCGGATGTGATACCGCATTGTCAACTTGAAAGCTGCAGGAAATACTTCGTCCTTAATACCCAAATATTCTAAAATTAAAAAAAAAAAATTATATACTTTGTGCCAAAAATCGTTAATTTGTAAATACAACTAAACACATTCCAAATTATAAAATGATGTCAAGTATAGAAAAACATGATGGAAATGATATTATTTCCATTATCATGAATAGCATACAAACTTTACAAATATCATACGAATTTGAGTACCATTATCATGCATACAAATTTAGACTCTGCTCTTATATTTACACAATTTTCTTTGTATTAGAGAGGTTTGGTTTGTCGCTCTAAGATAATTTTGTGCACACTTTGGGCTAATTAGAACCTGACCTACAGTTTAACGTGGATTCCGAACCACTAACACACATCCATATCCCTCCAGGATTCAAAACCTGAAACCTGTGGTACTAAAGACCAAGAGAGCTAGCCAATTGACCATCAGGCCTATTAGCGAGGATATATGAAAACTTTGTTCAATTGATGACATATATCGTAAAAAGAATTCAAACGAATGTTGATAAATATTGGTTTTGCTACAGAAATTATATATTTCTTAATTTGCATAATTTGAACATATATTAGGAGTTAAAGTAGAAGGGAAATTATTTTTATTAATTACTGTAATACCGACTTATAACCTTTTTATTTTATTTTAAACATCTTTTCTTGATTTAATGATGTCTAAAAATAATTAAGAAATGTTTTGAAATAAATTGAATTGAATTTTGAAACGGAAAATGTTTTGAAACAAATAGAATTTGTAACGGAATCAACCGTTTACACAAGTATAATTCGCTTTATAATGATCTTACTTGAGATTATTTTGGGAAAGAGAACTGATAAAATTTGCACGCTTTAATATTGAAATATTCGTAATTTATCCCTGAAATATATCTTTAAAATACGTAATACGTTATATTATTTAATTTCCATTCAATTATGTTATTATTTAAATAATAATATGAATAAATAAATAGAACTTATAATGTTATTTAATTTGGAATTGTAAGATATGAATAAAAAATAGTGAATAAATCTGTATTTTGCAGTCTTTTTATTAAAAACTTTTTAATATAATTAATTTCAAACTGATTATAATCAGGAAACAGTTCGTAGACTAAAATCATAATGAATATCTATGTATTTACAAAAAATATTCATTATTTGAGTAAGATATTATTTCTACTGTTTTAGTTTGTTATTATATGGATTATTCATTTATAAGATAAAACTTTTTGTTTGTAAAACATTAGAAAATTTACTGTTGAATGTTCCTAATAATAAAAAGGAATTATTATAAAAGCATATTTAGGATGAAATCATTTATGGATTTGAACAAGAAGCATTTAATTTACCTTCAATGCCTTGATTTCCATTGAGTAGAACATTTTAACATTGCTGTGCAAGAAGCCATTTTCATGAGCATGTCATGGAACTTAACGGTGTTTTCCAAATACAAGGGCCTATCTGTCAAGCGGTCCCATCCGCCGGATATTAAAACCGCATGGTCGCACCTTTCGAATAGACGACAGCGAATCCCGACTGTGGTTGAAGAGGTGCTGCATCTCAAAGTGTTCTCTTCCAATGCGTCACAAGAATAGATTGTCCGTGTGGTTTCTTCTTGGTCTGAGAACTGGACATGGAGCAAAGCCTGAAACAAAAGAAAATGTTTATGACTCCAAAATTCGGAAAAAATATTATCAAAAAGCTCCAAATCAATGTGAGATACCCGTTAGACAGATGTAATAGATAGACGATAGATGCTAAATAGATAATAGATTGATAGATAGTTAGATCTAGATCATCTAGATAAATGATTCACTGGATTCTAATTATCTAGATCCGTTAAACTAGTGGATAGATGATAGATGCTTGAAATACCGCTAGAGAATCTACATTCAATTGTTCATTTTCGAAGAACTTTTCCAAAACTAATTTGAAATGAGAAAATTCAAATCAACCTACATATTAAGGAGGATTAGGATAAATGTTGTTATTTGAACTACTTTGCATTTTGGTACTTATAAATAATTATTTAATCATTATTTACAAAAAGCATCAAAATAAATATTACGTTTATTTCAGTCTAAGCACTTAAAAATCAAATTGTTTATATATAATTTCGCGTAAACAACTTTTATTGGTAGATGTATACATCGTTTTTTATTTCCACTACAGACTTTTTTCAATTCCTTCAATTAGCTCACACTCTCTCCTATATATACCTTGTTCAAATTTTCAATCGTTCATAAAATATTTTTATTCATCCACTCAAGTTCAAATACATTTTTTTTAAAACTTGTAGTGGATGACACTTGATGTCAATATAGTTTTTCAAATGTTAATTAAGTAATTAAATTTAATTAATTAATTTTAGTTTTTTATTAGATTTAAGTTGCATTTATTTACCAATAGATGGCGCCAGATAAACTTAAAAAAAAAATGAATGAAAATTATTTATAAAGGACTTTCTGCAATAGAGTGAAAAAAGTAGAATTGATTTAAATTTTTTTTGTCATATTACTTGTTATTAATAAAGTTGATAAATAATATTAAATATAATTATTTGAACTTTTGTAATTTTTGTTTAATTCAATGGATATCTGCACATAATATATTTTTAAAAAATTTTAATGAAGGGATTATTTGTAATTTTGAAGCCAATTTAATTTTGTCTTTCTGTTCCAATGTTTTTTTTTAAATGGTAAAATCAGCGGTCCACTATTGAATAAAATTTTTCTTACCTGACACGAAATCTCGGCATTCCAATTTCTGAAGTCGTTGAGAAGGTTCTTCACTGTCTAAGTGCACCAGGGGAAAGAAGTTTATTTCACATTGCTTTTGCGATGATAGTTTAATTTCCAGTTATTGTTCAAAAGAAGATTGTGACATTTTTTTCTTAATGCTAATGACAAGCATGCTCCATCATCTGAAAAAAATTTTCTTTTAATTAGTCCCTACTTTGTTCTGGCAAAAATATTTTTCTTATTAGTGTGCTATATGCATAACATTATTTAGTTTCATAATATACATTTTCTAAATACGTAATGTATATTCAAAATATAATTAAAAATTTAATATTTGCACTTGTCTTACTTATAATTATTCATCGAATTATTCTTTGAAATATATAAATATTTTTTTAAAATTAATTTTGAAGTTAGGCAAAAGTTCCATGGATAAATTAAAGACCTTACATAAATATTAAAAAAATTTCTTCAGGATAAAAATATAATTAATTTAATATTAATTAATTAATTAATTAATTATTTTTAATAATATTGATTTGCACTTGTGATGCAAAAAACGTTTTCATCATAAATATTGGTTTATGGAATTGTACATCTTGTATCTGAAAGATATTATTTCATATATCTTATTGAAAATCATCATTTATTTCTATGTTGGAGTACAACTCCTTTATTGCAATTAGGAAATTCCATTTAAATAGTATATTTTTATGCAATTATTAATCCTGCAAATACATTTTTGATAACCAAATAAATTCAGAAAATTGTCTAATCATTAATTAAATTAAAAACCAACAAAAATTTCTGAAGAAGTTTTAATTTTCTAGAATAAAAACATTTCAAATAAACATAAAAATGTGTAGATAATGAATATCAGTTTCGTAAACACACAATTTAAAGATATAGACAGTAGAACAATTATGCTAGGTTATAAAAAGTTGATTTTGTTTAGTTTAAATAATTGCTACTGAACGCTACTACTGACTTCAAATTAATTAATTTAATTTGTATTGGTAATTGTTACATATTGAAATTTAATCATTACAAGTACTTTTCGTTACAGAATTAATAAATACATAAACTATTTGCTTACAAATGTCTATAAATTGTTTATTCTTAAATATGTTTTTTAAATTAAATTTTTACTAAATTTTTTAGCCTAGAGCTATAGAAAAAGTTTGGTTTATAGAAAAATATAATATTAGTTAGAAGTAAACTTAAAAAATAATTATTCATCTAGAAATCATTTTAAATGATAAATATCCTCGAGACAAATCAATGTTAAGATAAGGTTACATAAAGAAGAAGGCATTTAATTAAAATACTTTTATAAAAATTAACTTTTCTGAAGGTTTAAAATACTACTTGTTATCATTAAATATTAATAGCACACTTTTTCAAAGCAGTTTGAAACTATTACTATAAAAGAACTATATAGCAGATTACTTTCGTTATATAAGAGCATTTAAATTAACATACCCGTGTATCGTCCTCCATTTACTTGACACTGCAGTTCCGTCCATCCCAGATCAACGTGAAAACTATAAGAAGATGACCAAGATTTGCTTCTGGATAGGGATCAATGACAAGAATAGAATCATGGACATCAGAACGAGTCAGAGGACCATCTGGAATGACTGCTCTGTACTTTCGCCCGGAATCGGTCTAGCCGAGTAGAAATTCATCTCCGACTTCCTGATGGAGGCGATCTTGTTGCAGTCCTCTTCCGACGTCAGAAAAGTGTCTTTGCAACTCATATTGCTGATGAAATCGAATGCTGCATCGGCCCAGTGGTAAGTATCTGTTGGCATTATGTTAAAAAGAGTCATCTACCCTGGCTATTCTAGCTACACTGCAGGCAAACAGAGTGGTGTAAGAGAAAAGGAAACATGATGTGAAAATCAAACCCATGTTTCAGAAATAAGATCTTCTTCGGGGACAATTTCAGAAGCAATATTTCTTTCCCTCTTCGGCTTTTGCTTTTTAAATAGGTAGACCCTAATCAGCGTGAAATAAATATTGACACCAACAATAAAGAAGTTTTTTTAAAAGACCAATATTTCACAACTCTTTTTTTGAAGTGTGCTAAAAGTCGAAAACAATCTCCAATCAACAGTTTCAAGTGCCGATGATGATGAGGATACTGATTGAGCAAGCGAGTAGAAGGAGCTAAGTGGTTCTGGGACTGGATTCTAGTGTGAAGTGTCGGTTGCTTTGCAGGTCGTCTCGTTTTATACAGAAATCCAACGTGGTCGCTTCTTTTTATACATAAGTAAACAAGAACCCTCTTCAAAGAACTGAGAAGGCGACAAGAAGCAGATCAAAGGAGCCGCGCGCCCGGCCCGGGGCTTCTACAAAAAGAAAAGAACTTGCCAAGGGGGTGGGGAGACGTCTTAGGCGGGGACTTCTTGATTCGTGCGTTGCATGCGCGTAGTAAAATAAGCCAGATGTGCTACTACTCAACGGAAGGCATAAGCCAATAGATTTTGCATTCGGTTTTGATCCTGCTTTTATTTATTCATGAACATAAAACTACTGCACACTTTTTTCCCTTTGAAAAAATACCGCCCTACGACATTATATTTCATTGTTAAAGAATATCAATATCGTGAATAAACTGAATAAATTGACCAATGTTAAATTTTAGAAAAGAAAAATTAAATAGTAATGCTATTTGTCTCTGAAAAATATAACAGCTGTAAATAATAGATTGTTTTTATGATATTAACACATCTTACATTTCAAGTTATATGTGAAATTAAATTGGCATCTATGAAATCGTGTTAAATACGCTATGAAATTATAAGCCATAAAATAAATAATTTACATTTTTATGTAATGTTTAAGTAATAAAAACATAAGATGCAGTCTTATTTGGTTGTTTTTTTGGTTTGTTTTTATATTTGATTTAAAAATGCATTTTAAATTTATCGTTTAATTTATGAGAAAATAAAAGCAAAGTTATAATATATTTTTGCTTAACATTATTCTCTTTTTAAATAAGGATTTATCTTCAAGGTTTTTTTTTTATAAAATGAAAAATTAGTCGTGTTCCGATTTTGTAGTTTTTTTTCCCCTTATGTTTCTTAAAAACCGCATTATGGGAAAAAAAAATTTTTTTTTTTTTTCCTTTTAATTTCTTATAGTTCTGTCCAAACAGTTAAAATCATGTAATATGATTTATTTAAAATACGTGTTTTATAAAGAAACAAATTAAAATTTTTAAAACAACAAAATTTGTTTATATTGTAATAATATTGTGTATTTATTCATTGTCATATTTAATTATGTATTCATTAAGTTCGTTAGATTTAATAATTTTTTAATAGTTTAAAATATTCTTCTTACAATATATACCTGTAATATTCTTATTGGCTTAATAGAAATTTTATTTTGTAGGGTTATTTATTTATTGGATAACTATTTTAAAACATTAGCTGAAGTATAAAAATTTTTTTTTTTTTAATTTTATAGGCACCTTTATTTGTGTTTTTATAATAAAATTTTCAAATAAATATATTATGATATTTACTAAAAGCCAGAGTATTATCATCATTATTTTTTAAATTTGATCCCTATCAATGGGTTATAGTGATTCGATTGTATAAGGCGCTTTTTAAAAAACTATTTATCCAATAAATATTAAATATTGTTTTATTTATAAACCTATTTGAACTATTTGACATTCTTGATTAGAAATACACAATTATAAAAAAAAAAAAAAAAATTCTTATCCCACTTGGTAGAACACCAACATCTAGATCAAGTCTAAGAAACCGCGTGGTCCCATGGAAGGAAGGGAGGGGGCAGTTTCTGTTATGATGGAGCACCCATAGGTAGAAGTCTGGCATGGCTCCGTGACGTTGAAGAGGAAAGTGCCTTCCTGGGGAACTTTTAGGGGCAACTTCCGACTGACAAGACAAGATGCTGAATATCACAAACGCCATAGAAGCTCCACGTTTTTTTCTACAACAAAAGCGGATTGAACCTCTGCCCTAATGTTCGCTAGCGGCGCGTGTAGCCATTGAGGCACGAGTCAAGCTCAAAATTTTCTTATGTCTATTATTGCTTCGTATATGATAAGGAAAAAATATCTATGTAGTTGTATGTATTTCGATACAGTTTTTACAGTGATTTAAATATAATACATACAATAAGAGCGTAATTAATTGTGTTTTTTATTATATCACCTTTATTTTTAATTAATAAATTATGAATATTTTTACAAAGTATTTGTCAATAAAATATTAAAATGTTTGCTAAAAAAGAAATTATAACTTTGTTTGTAATTTAAGCGTAAAGCAATAAAAATAACCTCAAATTGTAACGAAAAAAAAAAAAAAAAAAAAAAAAGTGCAAATTATAAATAAATAATTTTTTTAAAATCTAGTTGGCATGTGGTGGCTTGAAAAAATTCAAACGACTATTTGTCTTTTCTTACAATTTGACGTTATTTTTATTGAAGTTATGACGTTATTTTATGATGCACATTTAGTTATGACGTTATTTTATTTTTTATTATTTATTTTTATTGAACATTATTTTTTATTATTTATTTTTATTGGATTATTTGTAAAAAGAATTTTTATAATAAGTTTTGATGACTTTAATTTTTTTAAGTTAATCTAATAATTACATTTAATGTAATTTATTTTCAGATAATTGTCATAAATATTTTAGATTGTATTCAATAATTTTGTAAGTTGGACAACAAGTTTCATATCAACGAAAAACAGATCTCTTTTAATTAAAATACATCATAATCACTAAAAAGTCAATCCAAACAGTATAACCAACCATTGTAATAACCGAATTACAAAAAAATCCTAACGAGGTATACAGTACCATAATTTTATTAAATACATTCATGAATTTCAAGTCCCAAAATTCAAGCAATATTTCTTGCTCAATTTTTGGGACACCTGAATAAGTTGGAAATCTAAAGTGTACAAATATCAGGTGATCTCGTGTATCCCAAAATTCAAGCAATATTTCTTGCTCAAATTTTTGGGACACCTGGATAAGTTGGAAACTAAAGTGTACAAATATCCAAGGTGATCTCGTGTATCCCAAAATTCAAGCAATATTTCTTGCTCAAATTTTGGGACACCTGGATAAGTTGGAAATCCTTAAGTGTACAAATCTCGAAAGGTGATCTCGCGTGTCCCAAAATTCAAGCAATATTTCTTGCTCAAATTTTGGGACACCTGATAAGGTGGAAATCCTTAAGTGTACAAATCTCGAAGGAGATTTCGTGTGTCCCAAAATTCAAGCAATATTTCTTGCTCAAATTTTGGGACACCTGGATAAGTTGGAAATCCTTAAGTGTACAAATCTCGAAAGGAGATTTCGTGTGTCCCAAAATTCAAGCAATATTTCTTGCTCAAATTTTTGAGACACCTGGATAGGATTGGAAATCCTTAAGTGTACAAATCTCGAAAGGTGATCTCACGTGTCCCAAAAAATTCAAGCAATATTTCTTGCTCAAATTTTGGGACACCTGGACTAAGGTGGAAATCCTTAAGTGTACAAATCTCGAAAGGAGATCTCATGTGTTCCAAAATTCAAGTAAGATTTCTTGCTCAAATTTTGGGACACCCAGACAAATTGGACACCCTTGAATTTTGAGACATGCTTTTTAACCAAAGTAACATAAATATTGTAAAATTGTAGTATTGACATAAAAATAAAAAAAATTATAATTATTGATTTGCCTACGCTTGTTTTGTACATTCTATTCTGTCTTAATAATAGAGAAAGAAAATATAAAAATTTTGAAAACCCGGGGATCAGGCCATATGCTATATCTGATCCTTTCCAGCTGTGGCCGGGTAGGACAAGGTCCCCTTAGAAAAGTAAACATAGGAAATAAAAATCTTAAGGAAATGTGAGAAAATTCTAGGCTAATACTTTCAGATTTAATAGTTTTACACAAAAACGGAAAAAAAAAACTCTTTTGAAATATGCCGTCACTTTGTGAAAATTCATTTAACCATATTCAAATGCGATTTAAGCCTGTTCGCGTACCACCTGCACTCATAGTAGTGTTAGTTGGATTATTAAATGTACAAAGGACCCTAAAAGACCGCCTTTTGGAACTCTGAATAGATTATTTCAATACAGTTAGTTGAAATGGGTTTAAAAGACTCTGTAGTTCTATTCAAAAGTGCATTCAAATGGAACTAAATAGAGTACAGTAGTCGGCTTAGTATTGAGAATTAAAGTAAATGGTTTGTTACCTGACATTCACTTACATTTCAAAGGAGTTCGCCTTATATATTTCAGCACTTTACACCTTTTACAAATTGATTTCAAGGTACCAGAATACAGAAATTTGTAATATTATCCAGCACTGGCATAAATAGAATTCAGCATAAAATCTTAAAATTCATTATTGCAATGAATTAAAGAATGTACATAATTAAAAAAAAAAAATTAGTTATAAAACATAGTTAACGATAGTTAAACTAATGAAGTTTTATTCCATCTAAATCAAATTCTTCTTTCTTACTTTTAATTTTTCTATAATCTTGTATTTAAATTATTAAAACTTCTTAATCAGCTCAATAAAATAACAATAATTAAAAAATAAATAATTAAAATCTTTTGTACTAAAGTAGCTTAAATAATTATGATACATTTTTGTTTATTTGTAATGGTTGGTACCTTAGGTTGTATATGATTTAATAACATCTTTGCGCAGTAATTATCGTTTAATTAGAATGTGTGGCCAATAAAAAATTTTCTTTTTTTAAATACAATTGATTTACATTTTAATTGATTTGATTCAAATGTTCGATTTTTATTCAGTACAGCATCCATAATAATTAAAATAATTTTTTTCAATTTAATAAATAATTATATGCAAATCTATTTTTATAGGACTAAATTTAAATGAAAATCAATGTAATTTCTCAATAATAAAGTAATTTTTAAAGTAATTTAACCAAAGCAAGTAATTAGTGTAATTTGAAAATCAAAGTAATTTATTAATAATATTGTTATTTTTATTAATATCAAATTATTCAATTCCTACTATTAGTTCACACTCTCCCTATATATATTTATATATCTTGTTCAAATTTTCAATCGTTAATAAAATACTTTTTATTCATCCACTCAAGTTCAAACATTTTTTTTAAAACTTGTAGTGGAAGACACTGGATGTTAATACAGTTTTTCAAATATTAATTCATTAATTAAATTTAATTAATTAATTTTAGTTTTTTTATGGGAGAAAAAAAATTTCTCTTATATAAGATATTTAGCAGGATATAAATTTAGAAATAAATACCGTCAGTGACGAAGCGTTGTAGATCACTGGAAAAAAAAAAATTTCTTTTTCAGATTCTTTTTTTTTTCATTCTGGGTTCTAGTCGAGTCAAGGAGGGAACAAAATGGAAAATGAAACATTTGAATAAGCTAGTGAGAGATGGAAAGTTTTGCATGTGTGAGAGAGAGAATTTTTCTAACTTAAAAAAATGAAGGAAAATTATTTATAAAGGACTTTCTGCAATATAGTGAAAAAAAGAAATTTGTCTTGCATTGGTAAAAGCTGGTAGAGCGTCGGAATAGAATCTTCATGCCTTCGGATCGAATCTCGTGGAAGCATTAAATTTTTTTTAATTTAATAAAAATAACTAAAATAAAATTTTCTTCATTGACCTGAGTAGAAATTGACTTTAATTTTTTTTTTTATATTACTCGTTTATTTGATATTAATAAAAAATAACACCATAGAATCAAATCTGTAGATTGTTTATAGAAGTTTAAATGTATGTTATCGAAAATGGTGCATTAGTTTTCAGCGGTATAAAATTAAACTTCTTGGTTTCAACTGATTCTAAAATATCAATGTAGAACTAATTGTCCACCAAACTAACATGGTCAAAAGATAAAATGTTTTTATGTTTTTATCACAACACGAGAAACAACACGAACATTTTCCCACGTTTCAGAAGAAGATGTGAAAAAATTCATTACCACTTTGATTTTGCCGCTTACCAAGAAGTTCTATCGCTCTACATTATCTATATAGTTAATTCATAAAAAAAATACAGATAATGCAACTGCTCATTTAAACATCAAGCATATGCAACATGCATTGATGATATTAATGAATTAGATGGATTTCAGGTATTAATGAATATTATAAATATGATTTCAATAATAAAATATTCAAATGCTTTTTTTTTACTTTTATAATAATGGGACTAATAATAATAAGATTCGCTTCAAATGGAAACTTGACGATTTAGCACACAATACTTTGCCGTCATGTAGTATAACAGTTGAACATTTCCGTTTTCATTTCAACCTATAGATATGAGGCAATAATTATTACTTGTTCTTTTTAAACGTATTTTTTTTTAAACGTATCTTAAAAAAATCTTAATTACATTGAGACAATTTGGATTATCTAAAAATATATTTTTTTTCTTCTCGCTTAAGTGAAAAATGATGATATGAAATTCTAGAGAAACTTCTAAAAATAACATTTAAAATAATAAAAATAATTTAATTAAAATAATTTGCTAATATAATATAAATAATAAAAATAATTTACAAATTTTCTCTGTGATTTTAAAGTTATATATAAACAGAGACGTAACTATATCATCTGAGGCCCATGGCAAATTTTAGAATTGGGACATTTCAATGCAAAGTACTATCATTGTACTTTTTTAGTAAACTACTATCTAAAATTTATATTATTTTTGGTTGATGCTATAAAATTTTAATTTATGAGGGTATTGAATTGAAATTACATGTATTTTATTAAAAAGTTTATTTATTAAAATTTCTCTCTTCGGGCTTTCTGATCCCTTAGAAGTGTCGATGCCACTCAAAATACCATCAAAGTTGAAGTTTCAAGCCATGGAATGTTCGATGGATAGAATAGAAAAATTGCATAATCTGTCATGTCCCATATAATTTCTTAAATAGGTTTTTATCAATGTCCCATATAATTATAAATGTCAGGCCTTTCCCTGTACTCAGAATTTCTGCTCGAGGCCCCGGGCCCCGTGGCATTCTATCTAGTAATGTAATGTACCTACCTAGTGTTGTAAAAATTTTTAATACGGTTTATTTACAAGTTATGCATGTATGATTATGCGATATCATTAACACATCTTAAAAAGTCAAATTTTCATTTTTATTTATTTATTTATTTTTTACGGCTCTAACTGATACAATACGGCGTCATCAACTTCAGTTAAATGATATATTTTAGCTTAGAAAATTTAATTGAAAGAAAATACCACAATAAAAAAAAATGCAATAAAATCAGACATATAGGATTTGAGCTTTTGGTGATATAGTATCATAACATACTTTTAATTCGATAACATATTATCTATGTGATATCTTTACAAAGTTATTAAAAAGAAAATATATATGCAATGTTCAACATGGATTTAGAAAATTTAACTATTGAAACGAATTCATTTGGTTTTCCATATAAATTGTATACATTAGTTGATAACATAAGCAAAAATCTTTACTTTGAAATAATAAAGGCATTAAATAAATTTTAATCTAAAATAAAATATTCATATAACTGACATATAAATGTTTCAATGGCATATATTGTACAATTTCTAATCGATCAAAAGCGTATTGAAAGATTATTATCAGGACAAATATTTAACAAATACTAATATTTATTTTATTACGTTATGGCAAAATTAAAAGGGAATATTAATAAAACGATATTTAAAATATAAAACCAATTTGAGACAGAACATTTGAAAAGAAGGAAAGATTATTATTATTATTATTAATAAACAGAATACAGTCATTGTATTTTTCCATTCGCTGCCATTGTATTTTCCAATCACAATCATTGTATTATATACATTGTATTCATTGCATTCATTCTTTCATACAACACTTACTATTGTGATTCAAAATAATTTTAAAACAAAATTTAATCTAGTTCAAAATAAATATTTACTATTATTAATGGTTATTCTTTTTAAAGAAAATCAAAGAATAGCAAATATATTAAACCAGAATTAAGAATCACAAAAATGAATAAGAATAAGTAAAAAAAAATATGAAATTTTTATTCATAATAAATTTGAAATAAGTGGTATGAGAATACAGTTTAATGTTTAAAAATATGTTTTTTATTAATTAATAAATAAATTAATAAGATATTTTTTGGAAATATCATTATTTAATTGCTTAATCATCGAAAAATTGAAGGAAAAAACGTTTTTTTAGCAATAGCTTTTTTTTATTAAACTTATTCATATGTATTCCTATTCCTTCATAAACTTATTCATCTTTTCTCATTAAACTTATTCATCTTTTCTGTTAAACTCAAAGATATTTTTTAATGAACTTATTCATAAGCATTCATATTCATTCATAAATTTATTCACCTTTTTTTATTAAACTTACTCATCTTTTATTTATTGAACTTATTTATCTTTTTTTTTTTTTACTAAACTCATTGATCTTCTTTTTATTGAACTTATTCATAAACATTCATATTTATTCATAAACATATTCATCATTTTTTTATTATTCTCATTGATCATTTTTTTATCGAACTTATTCATAAACATTCATATTCATTGATAAACTTATTCATCTTTTTTTATTAAACTTATAAACCATCCCATTGTTTTTTTATTGAACTTATTCATGTTTATTTTTATTAAACTCATTGGTCTTTTTATAAGATTATTCTTTCCATTGAACAAAACTAGCGGTAAATTTTTCCAAGACACAATAAACTCCCGAAGTGCAACTAAATTTGTAAGTTTACAGCAGTAGCCAGCTACTTTTCTTTAGGTTTATCACCAGTTCTCTTTCAGTAGCCATTGATTGAGCTCAGTGTGGCGCCATGAAGAGCAGTCTCTTCTACAAAACGACCGCAGGTTTCGCCTAATCAATAGACTACCCTAAAGGCGGGAAGCAATTACTATACTCAATGGACATCTGACACCTATCCGCGGCATTTTCAAAGGACATTGGCACGCGCTTGGGCAGTAAAGAACCAAATCGCGTGTAAAACTCACTACAGCGGGCGTCCAAGCTAGAAGGGGAATTTTGGTTCTATTTTATCATTTAAGTTAGCTAACGGTACCTCACAGCGCCGGGTATTTGGGCCCAATCTTATAAATTTCTTTACTACAGTCATATACAAATTTTCTTACAGACTAAAATGTGAAACCATTTTTGTATAACAATGAATATTGTAGGCCATATTGTGTGAATGAACGAACTACAATGAATATTGTAGGCTTTATAATGTAGAATATTGTATGAACTATATGAGCTTTTACATGTATTTTGTGAATGAATTGCATAGATTTTCTTATTCAAAAGAAATTTTTCAACTTTTTAAAGAATCAATATAATTTCTTTACTACAGACATATACAGATTTTCTTTAGAGACTTAAATGTAAAACCATTTTTTGGATAACAATGAATATTGTTATACGAATGAAATGAATTATAAAGGCTTTTATATGATTGTTTTGTAAATGAATTACTTTTTACATTAATTATTTCGTGAATGAAATGCATAAATTTTTGTATTCAAAGTATTTTTTCAATTTCTATTAAACTTTCGTTTGCCGTAAAGTGTTACGTATATTTTAGTATATATTTTAATAGTAGATATTTTCAAAAATTTTTAGAAAATAAATTTTGATACAAAAATATTATTTAGATATTTAAATAAAAAAAATTGTTACATCATCTAATTTCTTAGGAATATCAATTTGTCATTTCAGAGATGTTTTATTTTTTTTACATATTTTTATTTGCTTTTTTTTTAGCATAGTAGTATAGACAGAATAAACTACGAAATTGAAACTAAAATTGTAAAGGTTTGCAATTAAGCAGCGGCGGTATTTTTTCTTGTAGTTAGAACAAGTTTTCTTTCAGTCGCTATTGATTGAACTCAGTATGGCTCCACGAAGATCAGTTTATTATTTTTCAAAACGACAGCAAGTTTCTCCTAACCCAGGGATGGACAAACTTTTTCGGTCGCTGGCTGAAAAATCGAAAAAATAAAAAATCTCCCAAAGTTTGGCTGGCCAAGATAAATTTTCTAAAATTTGGAAAAAAACAATATACAAGTATTACAATTTAAATATGTTAATGAGATGAATGAAATTGCAATTTCATTTTTAAAAAGTTTTATATTGAGGTTCGCAAGTGAGATGAAAAACTGATTCTAAGGAGGCTAAATGCTCATCTGTCAGTCTACGTCTGAAATAATTCTTTCTAAGGCCATAGTGAAAACATTTGTTCACATACATAAGATGAAGCAAACATAGCACTGATTTTCTGGGCGTGAGATATTAAAAAAAACTTGCTTTGATAATGATTTGTAAAATTTTTACTTTGGTATATTTAGAAACAAATGCTTGAGATGATTGTTAAATTGCAACTGAATTAATTCTACCTGCAAATCTGACCTGTCTGCTTCACAATTTACGTTGAAAGGCATGGTAAAAATATCGAATTTAAGCTTGAATGGCAAATCTGAAATTCGAAGTGAGATATCTTGCGTCCGAACTCAAAAAAGGCAGTTTTTCAAGCTATCTTCATAATTCTTAAGCTTGTCTTCATTTACTGAGGGTATTGTATTCAACCTTGGGAAATGAGATATAAACAATAATATTAAAAATTAATAATTTTTTAACGAAAAATAATATTTAATCAAAGTTGAAAATAGATGAAATTACAACATATTATTATATATATATATATATTTATTTATTTCTTTTTAATTTGCCTTGAAGAGCAAATTAAAAATTCTATCTGAGGGCGTTGGATAGAGCCTTCCAATGAATATAAAGAAGCTGGCCCGCGGGCCGTAGTTTGCCCATCCCTGTCCTTACCCAATAGAGTACTGAAGTACCTGAAGGTAGGAACATACTATATAGTACCTGAAGGCGGGTAGCGATCACCATACGCTCAATGGAAACCTAACACTATCAGCGGCATTTTCAAAAAAAGAACATCGGCACGCTCTAGAGCAATAAAGAATCGAATCGCGTGTAAACTCACTACTATGGCGTCGAAGCTAGAAGGGGAATTTTTCGTTCCATTTTATGATTTAAGTTAGCTAAGAGGGCTACTCTAACAGCGCCGGTATTTGGACACATTCATGATAAATTTCTTTATTCCCACATATACAAATTTTCTTTAGAGACTTAAATTTGAAACCTTTTTTTTTATAACAGTGAATATTGTTACACCAATAAATTATAAAGGCTTTCACATTTATTGTTTTGTGAATGAATCGCATAAAATTTCTTATTCAAAGAATTTTTTTTCTATTTCTTCAATTATTATTTATTTATTTATTTTTTTGACGTAAAAATTTTATATACGTAATTTTTAGTAGTAGATATTTTCAAAACTTTTTTAAAAATAAATTTTGATGCAAAAATATTTTCACACTTTTAAATAAAAAAAAAAAAAAAAAAATGATATATAATGTTCACTAAATTAGGGATATCAATCTGTCATTTTAAAAAGACATGCTTTATTTTTATTTGCTTTGTTGTTTTTCTTTTTATATATTTTTTTAAACAAATTTTTATACTATCGCTGGAGAAATTTTTTATATTTTTGTTACAGACTGTCTAAAAGGAACTTTTAAAAATTAATATCAGAATGGAATACATTTTAAAAATGTCTTTTGGCTTTTGGCACAGGTTTGTTCAAAAAATTAATGAATTTTCTTCCTAATTTTAGTAGTTATTTTTCCAATCTTCCTCTATCTACCTAACAGGGGGAATCATTACTAAACAAATATTTTTATTTTCGGATATGAAAAAAATATACAAGTAAATAGAATAAAAAATAAGCCCTAACTAATTTTTCCATATTATAATGTGTATCTAAATGAATTGTATAACATATGAGATATCTTTATTAGCTAAAATTCTCCCTTGAATTATAGTCAAACTTTCAAATCAACTAATACTTTTAGATTTATAACATAAAATTACTTATAGATTACTTTTAGATGTAAATTTTAGTAAAATATACTAAGGAAAATTACCAGAACTTAACCTTTTATTCAATTCCTTCTATTAACTCACACTCTCCTATATATATCTTGTTCAAATTTTCAATCGTATAAAATATTCGTGAAATCGCTATAAAATAAATTTTAATATATAATATTATTAAAAATTCTTGCAATTGTAGAAAGATTGCGTATGTCCGTCCCTTTATATACCTATCTCATAGATATTGGCGTAACATTATTAAATTAATCAGTGTTATGGCGCTGCAGGCGTTGAATTCAATTACCATGAAAATGGAAACGTATTGGATCAGTAGATTGGTCGAATGCCACAAATATAATGTATATATATATTAGAAGCCAATTAAAAGATCCCACCTGATTAAAATAAGAACTAAAATTGTACTATATAAAACTCTCTAAGACTAGTGTTAATATATCCACTGAAACATGCTCACTAACAGTAAGAGAAGAGAAAATGTTGGCAATCTTTGAAAGAAAAAGTGCTACGAACTGTTTTTTTGGTGGTATCAATGACAAGGGAAATTATGAAGAAGATACAATTTTAAACTTTACAAACTTTTTAGAGATATTGACATTCTAAAAATTTATTAAACTGAACAGAATGAGATGGGCCGGTCATCTCAGGAGAATGGAAAGTGATAGAGTTGCTCGAGGGTTTTCAATGTAACCCCCTTTTGGACAGCGACCAAAGGGGAAGACCGAAAAAGAGATGGGCCGACTGTTTAGACTCTGCTTTTAATATTATTAAGATAAAAAAGCTGAGGGTCCACAGCCAGGGAGGTGGAGAACAACCTGACTGGATCTTTTAAAGAAGGCCAAGGCCTACAACGGGCTGTCGAGCCAGTTATGATGAAATATATATATATATATATATGGGTGTGTGTGTGTGTTGCCTTTCTGTTTGTTTCCTTTTACCGCATTGGACGATGCAACATAATATCTTCCAGGTAATAATGGGTGATGCCACTCATGTCAACACAAGGAAAGTGTTGTTGAAGGCCTCAAGATTATTACTAGATTCTCTTATAACGGCGAAAATTAAATGAATGAAATGTCAAAATTAATAGTGATCACAATCAGAATTATGTTTTAACACCTGTCTTCAAACAAAGACATTCCATCACTTTACTTCTTAAAAATCCTCAGTGTGTTAAGTTTCATCACGTTAAGGCTACATGTCATACCTCTAAACCTACTGCATTAAATTTGGAAAAAATATGATAAGAAACTGCAATGTAAGCTATTTCATTTAACTACCACCCACGCAAGTCCTCCAACGCGTTTGAATAGATTATTGTGCAGCTGAGTTTTAAAACAAACTTTGAGTAAGCAGCATCCCATAACATAGGATGGGATGGAAGATAGTGGAGGTGGATTGAAATGAAATCAATCTTGATATTTTAAGAAAAGCACTTTTATCTTGAAATCAAAATATGATATGAAAGTTTAACAAAGGGGATGTATGTGTGTGTGCTCTGTGTGAGTCATTCCTTCCACATTCAAGCAGTTTCTTATAAATTATTTTAATAAAGCACAATAAAATATGCATTAAGTTTTGAATGGAGAACTACTTCTAGAAACATTTATCATAGTTATGATCACTTTACTCTTCAATTATGAGCGTTGCCATGGTTGCTATTCGCCTTTGTGACAACTAATTGGGGTGTGATTTGTCGAAGTAGACTGTGAGAATTTACACTATGTTTGTGTAGTGATATATCGCAATATTTCTTTTTCTTGGCAGCTTCTCAGCTGATTTCTTCTTGGATATCAAAATTTCGAGCAGAATTAAATATATTATTATTAAAATCATAATGTTGAAATCATTTCTTATTCATATCTGAAAGCGGATATTAATAGAAAAATAAATCTTTTGTTTATGAGATGAGAAATATATTTTTGTAAAATAATCATTATGGGCATCAAACTCAAGTGAATACAAGTTACTATCAAGTTTTGATAGAGAAAAAGTAAAACTAAAAAAATGTTTCATGCTTATTATAATATATTTCTTTTCACATACATAGGCCAGAAAATCAATAAGTAAAACTAACCGAATAATCTTGAATCTTCAGTTATTATTATTTAATGTAATTCTGGTCAGTTAGTTTCTGAGGGTAATTCTCATTCACATAACATTTTTAGATCAAAAAATGATACTTTACAAAATTAAAAAAATCTCTTAATACTTTTTGTGAGATATGAACTGATAATTAGTTTACTTTAAATTAATTATGAGAAAAAACTAATGAGTACTTCTTTAATTTCTGATAAATAACGTTAGTTTCGATTTTTAATATCTTTACGCATTTCGGAATGTGGAGCTCTAAATGAAACCTTCTCTTTATTCAATTCCTTCTATTAGCTCACACCTCTCCCTATATATATCTTGTTTTAAATTTTCACTCGTTCATAAAATACTTTTTTATTCATCCACTCAAGTTTAAATACATTTTTTGGAACTTGTGATCTGAATGAATATACTCGATATTAATGCTAGTTTTTCCAAATATTAATTCAGTAATTCAATGTAATTAATTAATTTTAGATTTTTTTTTTTGTTGCATATATCATATAGTACCAGCAGATGGCGTCAGTTAAACTTAAAAATGGATGAAAATTATTTATAAAGGACTTTCTGCAATACAGTGAAAAAAAAAAAAAGTAGAAATTGACTTTAAAATTTATTTTTGTATATATTACTTGTTTAATATCTAGCTCGATAATGATCTTTACATATTTCTTCTCGGTTATATCTAAATTTTGCAATTAAGTAAGTTTAAATCACAAAATATGTGAAATCAAAATTTTGAACAAATTTTTATTTATTTGAGTTGAAGAACAAACAAACCCCAGCAATGCAGGTCCCATCTGAAAATTTATATCACATTGGATAACAATAAAATTGGAATCACATTGCCTCCCTTAATCTCTGTAAGAATACCTTTAATTACTATTATTTAAACTAAAGTTTTTGGTTTAATTTATGGTCACTGAGTTATTCACATACACATATCACATGTACATACACAAACGAGGTTGAGTTATTCACATACTGAGTCTGAGTTATTCACATATTGAGTTTGGAGTTATTCACATACACATACAATTTTTTATTAAACGAGGGTTTTACCAAATGTAAAAAATTACAAAGACATCTTTTATTGTGATTTGTGATATATAAATTTATTATTAATTAAAATAAATATACATAAAAAGAAAAATTTACTAAATTACTTCTTGAATTTCTGTACATTTATATTAGCTTTGATTTTTGAATATTTTTGCAAAAGATTGTTATGATTCCTTATTTATATAATTACTTTTCCATTGTTTGTTTACCTCTAACTCGTAAATAATGACCTGAATTTAAAGAGAGAATAAAGATTTGTTCTAAGGGTCATGTAAAACTTACAACAAAAAATATAGCCACAGTTGCTAGATATATATATGAGTAATCCTGGTTAAACAGAATTGCTCTTATGCAGATTTCGTGATTCACATTATAATCTGACTATTAAAATCTCTTAAAAATAAAATGGCAGTCATGTAACTTTTTTATCCATGGAGTATTTTATCTCTTGCTATAAACAAAAGTGAGTTATAATGTTAAATACAATGCCTCTTTTCTTAACTATTCATTTAAAGATTAAAAAATGTTCCAAGAATTACAGGAAAGCATGTAAAAATAAAGTCATGTAGTGAACTCACGGTAAAGACTCATTTTAAGAAAAGCTTCATAGGGTTATAATAACTCACAAATTATTATTATTTTTTAAATAATTGGAAAGACATCGATGAGACACTGGTATACACATAAATGCAGGTAGTTAAATTTCGTTGAATATTATTTTTAAAATCAAAATGTTGAACAACTGATAAAAATATGAAATGAATTAAGAAAGTTTCACAATATTCATATGAAATTACTTCAAGTCATATCTTTCAAAAGTTAAAAAGTAATACATAAAACCTCGTGAGAGTTTCTTTCAGAAGCTATCATCTATGTTTTCAGTTATTATTTGATTTGGTGCTCTTAGGTCAAATTCAATTCGATACCGCTACTATCAAGCGTCAGAAAATAGTAACGCTAAAATATTTTAGAACTAATTATCATATTAATACTTTACTGGAGAACCTCTATTAAAGATTGATTGAATTGGATTGATTTTGCACAATTTATTGATACAATATACAACGTATTGATACAATGTACATATTATAGATTTGTGCCACAAACGTATTGATAGAATGTATTGATTTTGCGTCACCCAGCAATCTCAAGTTGTTCTTGGATGCATTTTAATTCTTAGGAGGCACAGTATATTTTTCATACATAATTAAAATTTGGAATACAAATGATATTATTTATGCAAATAGTTACGATTTAAAAATTATGCTTTTAAATCTCAAAATTTTCAAATCAAATTATGTCTTGAGTTAAAAGAAATAAATAAGCAATTAGTAAAATCTCCCTGATATTAATATAATACATTTCTAGTCATATCTATCAAAAGAAAAAGAAAAAGAAGTAAAAAACACAAACACACGTAAATCACAAGTATTGTAATCACGTGCTAAAAATCACACATATGTTGATAGTGTGAAAGTTTCTTCAGTTATTATGTGCCAATGGCTATTAATGAGTATCAAATTCAACTGACACGCCCTATTTCTGTCGTTATGTTTATGTACATACAATTGAAAGGTCAAAATTATTTATCTACCTATAATTATATTTTCCTTTTGAAAGCGGATCTCGTCTAGAATTGTACAGTCAAATTGATCTCAAATTAATCCTCTGGCATAACATCTCAATTTTCAATAATTATATCTTTACACAAAATTTGTAAAAATTAGTCATTTCTTTCGCAAATACTTGCTTTAAACATTATTTTTAAAAATCTTCAGGTAAAATGATATACAAAATACCTTCACGGTATTAAAAGTTCATTTCAGGGGTCATATCCATCCAAAGAAAATAAAAAAGGACCATACATAATGGACGTGAGAGTTTCTTAAGTTTTTATGTAAGGCTGATATTTATGAGCATTAAATTCAATTGATACAGCCTTGCTATCAAATTTCTGTACAGATAAAAGGCCTTCAGGTTTATTATTTATAAATTTCCTTCGCATATGTATAAGCAGAAATTAGAAAAACCAATAATATTATTAACAATAAAATCCGAAAAGGGCGGGGATGGTTGGTCAGACAAGTGTAGAAAGGCGATCTTTTGACGCGTGCCGTAAGGTCCAGTCCTCGCGGCACATCAAAGAGACCGCCTCGGCCACTGAATCGTAATTAGCCTTCATTTGCCTCAACTTCAAAGGTGCCGCATTCTATCAGACACTGTAGTGAACAGCTACAAGGGATGGTAAGTTCTCAATTGAACGCACAGACGCCGCCAACTTATTGCACACGATTGCAATATTGCTGGGGGTAGTTATAACTGAAATCTGATATCGTAAACAAATTAAGACGTTGGTGTACAAGCATATCGTAAACAAATTGAAAATGACCGAATCCAATCTGTGATGCTTGCAGCGATTAACTCCTTCAGGAAATGCAATTGTAGCATCATTTAATAATCAATAATAATATTAAAAAATACTTTTATGGCGTGAAACATATTGATGATTTATTTAAATTTTAGCTTTAAACACTTTTACTTAATACTTTTTCCTTTTGCATTTTTCGTGCCAAAGTAAGAATGAGATTGATTTTTAAATTTGCATGTATTATCAATTTCGTCGAGCGATTAGCTTAATGTCACCAAATGACAAATATAGCGGTTGTTGGATATATATCATTTTCTTTTTGGATTCAATAAGATTAAAGTCAAATTATATGTTATAACATTATAATCACGTTATACACTTCAACTATGATTTTAAGGTAAAAATGCTGAAGTTTAATACTAATGATGTTAAAGCAGTCAAGAGAGAGCAGATCGCCAACTATATATCATCCTGATTGTATAGTTTTTGTTATATTCTAGAAAATAAAAATGAATGCTTTGCGCTATTGAAAAACATTTCATCTGTTAAGCATGGCTGCTGCAAAAGGATTAATTAAATTGGCGAGATTCAATATAACTA
>BPLR01002593.1:0-27064 GCA_021605095.1 Caerostris extrusa
CATTACAACAGAAGCTGCCCCTATTCAGTCCATCCATGAGTAGATTACCCATGGAGTGTCCGTCCCGATCAACATTGCACTGAGGATGAGTCCCAACAACAATAATATTAATGTGAAAATGGCGTCTGATTGGCTGGTCATTGATAAGAATCTAAGAAAAATAAGGAGTCCAAGAAAATGAATTCAATAAAAATTTAAATTTATCAAAAGAGGCTAAAATTATAATATTGAAAGGACACGTGCATAAAATAAACACAAACGATTATGTTAAAGTTATTTATTGCTACAGGAAGGACAAATAAAAATGTAGAAAAAACAATTTTTATATTAAAAATACACTCAAGAGCTAAAAACATATTTTATGACCACCTGTCAATAAGGGAGTTGGCCCGCCTTTGGCGCGCAACACAGCTTCAACCCACCTTGGCATGGATTAATACCACCACTTAATACCAGTTAAATACCACTTCCACCTGATCACGTGCCTTCCACGTCATCCAGGCGAGTTCATTGCAAAATGTAGGGGTGGTCATAATGTTTTGGCACTTGAGTGTCCATATATTTTGTCCTTTGAAAATTGCACTTGTCGCTTAAGTAAAAAGTAAATGGCAATTAATCTTCCGTACGAAATAGTAAAAAAAATCCAAATTTAAATTTTATAAATATCTGAATGTTGTTTTTAAAATTTAATATTACCATTCACATTCACTTTTTCAAATCATTAATCAATCAACTAATACTAAATTATCAATAATACTTTTAATTTATATTATTATTATTATTATTTAGTATATTATTTATTATTGATTCTTAATCATAATTATATTATTAGGTAATATTGATTATTTAGTTACTCTAATACTATTTATCAATACTAAATAATTAACTAAATAGTGCTAATTATTGCTATGAAAATATCTTATGAATATCTTAGATATATTTTTTAGGCTATTTATGAAATATTTCTTTAAACGGATTTAAACTATGTTTAATTTGAGTAGTGAACAACTACATTAATAATAAAAGTATTACTTGGAAGTTTAAATACTTATAAAATTTTAATCACCTGCAAACCTTTCCAGATACCTTTCTACAAAGTATTTTCAAACATAAAAAAGAAGAAAGATTCTTGATTCATTAAGACTTTAAAATTCTTAAAGCGTTATTAGATATTAAATTACCGGATATCAAAGAATGTGTAAATTTTAACACTCATTAGTGTAATAATTACTTTTAAGAATTATAGCTAAAAATACAGTTCAAACAAAATATTTCTAATAGATGGGAACTAAATAAGGTATTTAATGGAAAATTTATGTCAAATAATTCCTACTAATCCTTTAATATTAGTAAAACAATTAAAATGAATTCTCATTTTATGCAACCAACTATTAAATTTATTTCTCCGAAAATTAATTAATGAAAATATAGCCATACATATCACTTTGAATTCGCATCTGTAATCTTTTAATTATAAAAGTAAATAATTCTTCGCAAACTTTTCATCAAGAATTTACAGGTATTCTCAATTCTTTGAAATTATTTATCTGAATCTAAATAAATGCTCAATTTTTAGTTGAGATATTTTTAAAATTATTTATAGTTTCTTCTTATTTTATGTGGCATGTTGTCAAAGTTTTTTACGTTTTTAGTGAGTAAGTATAGTATAATTATTAAGTATTGTATATCGGTACAATATTAATGTATTTGGTTTGGCAAGGAATTTGGCGATAAATATGATACTGGCGAGAATTTTGGCCAAGAAAATTACTAATATTTAATTAAAAATATTTATTTTTGAATCATACTTCATTAGATGCTCTGACGCTCGGTACAACAGGCTACGGGTTCGAATCCTGGCAGTAGCATGGATGTTTTTCAGTGGTTCTGAATCCACGTTAAACTGTAGATCCGGTCTAATTAACCTAACGTGAGCACAAATTGACTGTAGAGAGACAAACCAAAGAAGCAATCATTAGATGTTCAGTAGTATTGCTCACTAGATAGGGAGCAACAGGAAAAGGGTTCTCGATTCTGCTGATGGAGTTAGCAACAAACATTACATTCAAGAAATTGACAGACTCGGTTGTTAATATGATAATATTTCGATGATGTTTGTAGTTCTAAGGTCTCATGTAAAACGACACACAAACATGGGAGTGGAATTACAATGACCCTTTTTTTTTATTTATCCTGAAATAACGCTGAAACTGGTATATTTAAGTTTTAGTAATCAAATTAGTGTTATGCAAAAGAAACTAATGTTGTTTCTTGTCTCAATTGGTCGACACCAACATCTAGACCAAATCTATGAACCCGTGTGTTCTCATGAAAAGGGAGGGGGAAGGAAGCTTCTGTTGTGATGGAGCACCCGTAAGTAGAAGTCTAACTTGTCTCCGCTTCACTGAAGAAGGAGGGAAGTGCCTTCCTGGAGGATTTATTTTGGGGGAACTGCTCCGCATTTGAGTATCGTATGGGAAAACCTGGAAAACTCCCACCAGGTAGTCCGTCTGACGAGCCAAGATGTTGAACATCCCAATCTCCATCGAGTCTTCTCATTTATGCATATTGCCTGGCAATATTTGGCTTAAATATTTTCTAATCTTTTAGGCAAATTTCTTTTGATTCTTCTATGGCCGAAATGAATTAATTTTATCTTGTGCAAATTATGTGCAAATCTTGTGCAAATTATCTCTGCAGAATAATTATTGCAGAGATAATTCATACAATAATAGTAGAGATAATTATTGCGGAATTATCTCTGCTATTATTGTATGAATGCAAATAACTGATTCTGCTATTTTGTACGAATCAGATTTGTGTTTTATACTGCACCGAAACAGGACTGTTACGGGAACGTAATTATTGTGTAAATTTATAACAATGAACAAATGTTAAGACTTTTTAAATAAAGATGGTACTGTGAGTTTAATCCTTAGTGTCCGGCAGCAAGGATGTACACCCAGGAATAATTTACTCATGGATGAGGGGAAAGGGGGTAGCTTATGTTGGGATGTGGCACCCGTAGGTAGAAGTCTGGCCTGGATCTGAGTAGCTGAAGAAGGAAGGCAGTGATTTCTGGGAGGATTTTTGGGGAAAATTATTCCATATGGGCAGTATCGTAGGAAAAGAAAACCCGAAAAACTCCCACCAAGTAGTCTAACTTACGAGGCAAAGAGGGTTGAACATCCCAACGCCGTCGAGCCTCCTCGTTTTTAATATAGAATCTACAACAGTTAAAGGAATTAAATGTATTTTAAAAAAAACAATATTTGGAAAGATGGTTTCAAATAACCAAACGTATGAAATAATCTAAATAACATGTTTGTGCGCTTATAATAAAAAAATAAAGAAAAATTTCGAAATATAATTGTGTAAATCATGTATATTTTAAAGGAAACTGCAGATTATTACCTAAAATAAAAAGGCATAAGAGACATTTTGTAAAAAGCCATAATAAGTCTGACATTTTTTAAATGAGTTATAGTTAAAGATTTGAATATTTTATATTATTTATGGCTATATAATATCGAATTTGAATAAAGAAGCTGATACATGGAAGAATATAGTACTTTACTTTGTACTAAAAATACTAGTACTTTGTTACAAGATTCCGAAATCACAAATCGAACTTCTTTTTCTTTCACCACACCAGATGGTGCAACTGCAAGTCGTTCCCTTCAACGATATTGAGTAAATGGAAAAAATTTGAAATACGTCCCACTTAGAAAGAAAGTGTTTTTACGAGAACTGATTTTCCCATCAGAGCTAAGCACTCCTGATACTTTAAGAACTTAAACCTCAGAAGTTGATGACTTGAGCTCGAGTAATTATACAAGATCCAAAATCTCAGTTACCTCTACATTACAAGCAAACTATTCTTATTAGAATGCAATATTAATAAATAATGGAAATGTATTGATAAAACTGTTTTGCAATTTTATATTGTATTTATTGCAGCTAAAGTTTTAATCATTTTTATATGAGATGTACTCATCGAAATACTAGCAGCCTAATGGCCAATTTATTTGCCCTCTGGCTTTTGGTACTCCAGGTTCGAATCCTGGTGATGGCATGGATGTTTCTTAGTGGTTCGGAATCGATGTTAATCTATTGGTCCCGGTCTGTTTAGCCCTTGTGTCTGTTTAGCCCAAGATGACCACAGAGCGACAAACCAAACCAAACCATCTAAAAATTAACTTTTTTTTTTATTTGAAAAATTCATTGGAAACTCTTACAAATAGAGTTACCTGACTCGTGGCCCAGTGGCAACGCCCGAGATTCAATTCGCTGACGGCTTTGTTGTAGACACTGTTTCAAAAAATGATGTAATTCGATGGCTTTTTTTGATGTTCAACATCTTGCTTCGTTAATCGGACTAAGTCTGTTTTCGGGATTTCTCCCATATGGTACGTAAATGTGGTGTAGTTCCCCTCAAAAAGACCTGAGGCTTGATGTCCAATTGGTTAGCGCTCTGGCATTTGGTACCACAGGCTTCCGTTCGAATACATGCTGTGGCAAGGATGTTTGTGAGTGGTTCCGAATCCCCGTTAAACTGTAGAGTCAATATCTAATTAGTCTAAAAGTGTGCACAAGGACCGTAGAGTGACAAACTAAACCAATCTTCTTCATTGGCGCTCAGAAATCTTAATATAATAAAAATTAATGATACTTTTATTTCAAAGGAAAATTTTTTTAATGTTTGAATCAATAATAGCAGATTAAAGTCTAAATATACCTTCACCTTTAAAGACTTGATTTGCAATCAGATTTTTGTTTTCTAAAATTTTGCCATTGTGATTATAAAGCGACAGAATAGAAATTTCATACTAATTCTTATGTTTACTGAAGATTTTGCACTTACCTTCCTATGACTTTTTTTTTTTTCCTTTATTTGAACAATTTACGAAATTAATTTTTATTTTTATTGTAAATGTAGAGAAACGGCAAAGAAATTTTCTTAGTAAAAATTATTTTTCTGAATCAATAAAAATTTTAACTCACTAATGCAATTTGAACATTTTATATTTTATCACATATTTGAAATGCATTAAATTAAAGTATGAATTTCAAACTAAAATTTATCTAAATAAATATCAATTTTAGTTTTCCCAGAACAATATAACTCAAGAAAAATATTCTTGATATAGATGGTTGGTATTGAAAAGATTAAATATCTTTTCTTCGAAATTTTAAATCCCTTTTAATATGACTTCCATTTATTATTACAAATTCTAGAAAATTCTTATTCTCTATTATATTTTTGTTTTAAAGTGATTTCTAAAGGAATTGAAAGGTATTTTCTGGTTAAAAGGGATATTTCATCTTTAACAAATAATCGCAGGTATGTGGGCGGGGTTGGGATAGGGTTGGATTCAGTTTCTTTCTAGGAAAATTCAGTTATACTCTCAAATTTTAATGAATTTTAGATATATCTTCTACTCATATGAAAATGTAATATTAAAGCATGAAAAAGTAAGTTTTTATTACTTTTTTAAGATATTGGGTTAAAATTTAAAATTATGTTTTTAAAGAATATTAGGATAAACAGAAAACACATGTCAGAAACAAAAACTGAAAAGGCAAACAATAAAGTGATAAATAAATAAAAATAATAATAATAATAAAATAAATAATAAATTCAGAAAATAATAATAAATAAATTAATAAATTCAGATTTCTCATAAATTTGAAAATTATAAACAAAAGAAATTTTTTTTTTTCTTCAAATGCAAGATTTTTTTATGATTAAATGTAACAAAATATTTCATTTTGCAATTTAAGCGTTCTTCAGTACGGTCAAAGGTGTCCTAGCGAATGGCCTTTGAAAGAATAAAGAAATTTTTTTTGAAACCTGGAAAACTATACCGGGCCCACGCTATAATCAGTGACTGCACACAAAAATGCACACAGAAAATCCGTAAGCAGGAAAATCAGTTTTCTTGTTTCTTTTTTAAGATAGTGGGTTAAAATACTGAATTATGTTATTAGAATATAAGCAGAAAATAAATGTCAGCAACAAAGGCTGAGAAGAAAAATAATCAAAGTGAAATAAAATTCAGAATCCTTTAAAACTTTAAAATTAATGATATTATTTTGAAAATTGTTAGCAAAAGAAATGTTTCTTCATGATTTTTTATTTGTTAAATACAATGAGATATTTTATTTTTGCAATTTAAGCGTTGTCAGTATCACAAGAGTGGTCTAGTAAACAGCGCGTTGAGCTTCCGAACTAAAGAAATTTTGACTGAAACCCGGCAAACCATACGGTTCTCACGTTATCATCTATGCCGATTTTCGGAAATGGGCATAATAAATCAGTAAGTTGGAAAGTCTTTTTGTTGGCTCCAAAGATGATACGATGTCTCTCCAGGAGGTATTTGTCAAAATTTTTATGGAAAATTAGGTGTTAATAATAAAGTTTATGCGTCTTTTTAATGTTAAGAGTCGTGAGTAACGCTGAATCTGCTATGCTTTTTTGTTCTAATACGAACGAATTCAGTTGTTATAACGAATGATCTGTCAGTATCTGGATTTTGGGGAAAAAAACTTATTATTTAGTAAATAGTTTGAAAATTGGGCTCAAAAAATTATTTGTAACAATAAAAGTTTATAAGCCTGCGGATCAGATCATGTCTATAAAATAATCTTGATAAAGATGGTTAGTATCGAAAAGATTAAATATCTTTTTTCTTGAATTTTAAATTGATTTTAATAAAATTTCCATTTATCATAACAAATTCTAGAAAAATCAATTGTCTATTTTATTTTTTATTTTAAAGTCATTTCTAAAGAGGTAAAAATGTATTTTCTGATTAAAAAAGTGATATTTTTATCTTTAAAAATAATCAGTTATGAGGATAATATACAGGGATAGGGTTGTATTCCAGTTTCGTTTATGGAAAATTCTGTTAAATTCTCAAACTATAATGAATTTTTTTCTATATATTTTATTCATATGTAAATGTAACATTAAAATATGAAAAATTAAGTTGTTTGTTAATTTTTTTAAACAGTATTTTAATGTTTATTTTATTAGGATATTAGAATAAGCAGAAGATAGATGCTAGCAACAAACTGGGATCCGTAACGATAAATGTTTATGCGTCTTGAGTATATGCTTTTCTGTTATTATAGTAACGAAAGACCTGTCAGTGTCTAATTTTCGAAAAAAAAAAATTAATGAGTAAATAGTTTGAGAGTTGGGCTCAAAAGGAATCGTAACAGTAAATGTTTATAAGAAGACTACTACGGCTCAGATTATGCCGATAGGGCCACAACTTAACTCATCTTTTATAAATATTCTACTCAATTAATTTAAATAACAGCAGTACTTATTCCAATGATGTGTCTTGGTAACGCTGAATTCACTTTTATATTGTTTCCAGTAACGGAATGACCTGGTTATGTCTGGTTTTCGAAAAAAAAAAAAAAAAAAAATTAGTCAGCATTTCCCAATTGTTTATAAAAATATTTTAATACATATTTTTCATTTTAAGAAAATAATATTAAACAGAATAAAAAAAAAGCTAAACGAATTTTAATTTAGGTCTACAAATTTATAAATAAATACATAATTTAAAAGTTTTACATTTTTTTTTGTTGTTCCGTTTATAATTTCCACTCATTTTTAATAACTCTGATAACTTCAGAATCTCCAACTTTTCTATGCAAAATTCTTTTGATGGAGTTTCCTCAAAAGTGTTCAAAAGTTCCTGTCAATTTAATGTGCTTGTTCCATCATCACACTATATTTATTTCTTAAGCCTTTGGCTTCATTTCTTATCAGGAAATTTCAAGAATTAAACAAAGTGTTTACATCTTGCATTCAAGTAAGTTTCTGCTCTCAAATATAAACACAACTAATTAAGTTAGTGAACCTAAACTTGAATCCAAATTTCCCCTCAATTTAAATGAAACCAGGAATTCCTGTGAGATAAATAACAAATTACCTCAGAAACTCAAACAATCTTTTAGAAGACAGTTTTATAGATAATATTTATAAACTATTAACAATATGTTTATGCATGTATGATGTTACATACATTTACAATAGTATTTCTGTATTAAGTCTCCTTCAGTAGATCATTCACTGATTAAATCTGAATCATTTCTAATATATTCGAAACACATTACTGTAAATTTATGCTATTTTAAAATTTTGAAAACCCATTAACTTAAGCTTAACTATTCTTTATAAATATCCCATGCAATTAATATTTATAAAATTTTTTACCATAACCGTCATTTAAATAGTAGCAGCACTTATTCACTTAATGCACCTTGAGTAATGTTGATCTTGCTATACTTTGTTGATCTAGTAACGAATGATCTGTTAGTGTCTGGTTTTAGAAAATTAAAACATATTAGTAGAGAATCATGTCTATAGAGTCGCATCTAAACTTTCTTTTATAAATATCCCACGCAATTAATAGTTATATTTCTCACCATAACTGTCATTTTTAATAATAGCAGTACTTATTCGCGTGATGCGTCTTGATTAACGTTGAATTTGCTACGCTTTTGTTGTTCTAGTAAAGAATGATTTTCCCTAAAAACATATTAGTCGAGAGAGGGTCTCAAACAATGTATCTGAGTTTATAGTATTTTTTTTTTCGGAAAATGATATTAAACAACTAAAAGCCTAAAAAAACTAAACAAATTTTCTTTTAGGTTTATAATATTCTCACACATCAAGTTTTTAATGACTCTGATAATTTTGAATTTCAAACTTCTCTATGCAACCCTTTTTTTGATGGCATTTCATTAAAAGTGTTCGAAAGTTCCTACCATTTTAATATGTTGGTTTCCACATCCCGATATATTTATTTCTAAAATCTTTGGCTTCATTTCTGATCAGAAAACTTCAAAAGAATTAAAAACACGAATTCACATCTTGTTAAATGCAACAAGATGTGAATTCATGTCTATTCTTAATGAGTTTAATTAATAAATATTATAATTATATTATATAATAATATAAATATTATTATAATAATAATCACATTAAATATTCTTAATAAGATTTAAGTGAGTTTCTGTTCTCAAATATAAACTAATTGCGTTAAGTGAAACTCAACTTGAATTCAAATTTCCTCTGAATTTAAATGAAAATAGAATAAATCCCATGAGATAAATAGCAAATTACTCAGGAATTCTCATCCAGTTTTCCCATGCCTACCATAATAATTCTGTTTACTTTAAGTTAATAACCGTTCATTCTATTTGTGCTCATTGTGACTGTGACTTTTAAAAGAGTGTTTAGCATCTTTAAAGGATTGTTTGTCGATCAATAGACTAAACAATCTTTTGAAGATAGTTTTATAGATAATATTTATAAACTATTAACAGTACGTTTAGCATTTCTGGTGTTACGTATATTTATAGTAATATTTCTTCATTAAGATTTTATTAAGACTAAAAAAAGGGATGCTATCTTAAAATTTTGAAAAACCCATCATTTTAGGATTTTCAGAGGAACGCTTGATTTATTTGATGCAATAAATGGGTATTATTTGCAGACACTATTTGAAATTTTTCTTGCAATGAATTTCTGTTGGCTAAAGTCATTCTATTTTCCTATGTAAGGAAGATGCATTGAGAAAGCCTACAGCTCGGATAACGCCTGTGAACCACAGCCTAACTTTTTCTTATATCCTTTATAAATATCCCACGCGATTAATACTTATTATAATTTTCACTATAACTCTCTTTTTAAATAATAGCAGTACTTAGTCGACTGATGCGTCTTGAGTAACGCTGAATTTTCTACGCTTCTGTTGTTCGAGTAATGAATGGTCTGAGAGTCTGGTTTTCGAAAAAAAAATTATTAGTCAGTAAATATTTCGAGAGTTGGGCTCAAAAATGAATCTGAGTTTATAATATATTTTTCCATTTTTTATAGCAATAATTTTAGTATATATAATTTTTTCCTTTTCGGAGAATAAAATTAATCAGCATAAAAGAAATTTAAGCAAATTTTTGTTTAGGACAAATTTATAATTAAATATAATTAATAATTTTCACACACATTAAGTTTAATGACTCGGATAACTTCTAATTTCATACTTTTATATGCAACTTAAACACTAACTAAATAACAGCAGTACTTATTCGAGGGAGGCGTCTCGAGTAACGCTGAATTTTGCTACGTTTCTGTTGTTCCATTAAATAACTATTACTATCTATTGGCATATTACTGTCTGATTTCGAAAAAAAAAACACATAAGTTGAGAGTTGGGCACAAAAATGAATCTGAGTTCATAGTAGATTTTTTTCCATTTTTTTTTCATTTTCGGAAAATGATGTTAAACAGCCTAAAAAACTGAACAAATTTTAATTTAGGTCTACAAATTTATAATTAATTACATACTTTTTTACTCATCAAATTTATAATTTTTCATACACACCAAGTTTTAGTGACTCGGGAAAACTTCGAATCTCTAACTTTTCTATGCAACATTCTTTTGATGGAATTTCACTTAAAGTGTTCAAAGGTTACTGCCATTTTAATCTGCTGGTTCGGCACATCACAATCTATTTACTTCTTAAGCCTTTGGCTTCATTTCTGATCAGGAAACTTTACGAATTAAACTAGAATTCACATCTTGTTGCATTCAAGTTAGTTTCTGCTCTTTTGTATAAACACAGCTAATTATGTTAAGTGAAACTAAACTTGAATACAAATTTCCCTGAATTTAAAGAACAGAATGAGCCCTTTGAGATAAATAACAAATTATCTCAGAAATTCTCATCCAGTTTTCCCAAGGCTTCCATAATAATTCTATTTACTTTAAGTTGATAACAGTTCATTCTATTTCTGTTCGTTGTTACTGTGGCTTTTAAAAGAATGTTTAGCATCTTTAAAGGGTTGTTTGTCGATCAATAGGCTAAACAATCTTTAGAAGATAGTTTTATAGATAATATTGATGAACTACTAACAGTATATTTAGAATTTCTTCATCTCACAGTATATCATTTACTGATTGAATATGAATTATTTCTAACATATTCGAAATACATTAATGTAATGGGATGCTTTTAAAATTTTGAAGAATACATCATTTTAGGAATTTCAGAAAAACGCTATTTATTTATGTAATAAATGGGTGCTTGGCAAAAACTATATTGATGTTTTTTGCAATGAATTTCTATTTGCTAAAATAATTCTATTTTCCGCTAGAATTAAGAACTATTATAGCCGAAAAATGAGGTGCCTGATAGCAGGTTTGGTTTGATTTGGTTTGGTTTAGTTTTTCGCATTAAATCGGTTATCTTGTATACACGAGAACTCAACAGACCGGGACCAATAGTTTAAAGGGGTTTCGAACCACTCACAAACATCAATGCCACCGCCAGAATTTGAATATGAAGCCTGGGATACCAAAAACCAGAGTAACAGCCACTTGGCCACCATGCCAGTGACATGCGCACTTTCGTTCTGCAACACATGTTTCAGGTTCGAGTCCGGCTATGCCATGATGTTTGTAGTGATTCGGAATCCACTTTAACCCATCATCCGGTCAAATATGACTGTAGAGAGTTGGACGTAGGGCTCACAACACTACTTCTTAAAAAAAAAACCGCATTCCATATTCATCTCTTGTAATCCTCTTATATTCTTCATAAATATTTCTTATATTTCTCACCATATCTATCATTCAAATAATAGCAGTACTTATTCGCATGATGTGTCTTGAGTAAAGCTGAATTTGCTACGCTTCTGTTGTTCTAGTAACGAATGACCTGTAAGTGTCTGGTTTTCAAAAAAAAAAAAACATATTAGTCAGAAAATAGTTCGAGAGTTGAGTTCAAAAAATGAATCTGAGTTTATCGTATTTTTTTTTTTTTTTAATTTTAATACATTTTTTTCATTTTCAGAAACTGATGTTAAACAGCATTAAACAAATTTTTAACAAATGTTAGTTTAGGTTTACACATTTATAATTAAATATACAATTTTTAATTTTTAAACATAAAATTTTTAATTTTTAAACATCCAATTTATAATTTACATTCACTTTAAGTTTTAAAGAGAAGGGATAACTTCAAATTCCAAACTTTTCCAAACAACCTTCTTTTGATTGAATTTCATCTAAAGTGTTCGCAAGTACCTGCCAAATTAATATGCTGGTTCCCTCATCACAATATATTTATTTCCTAAACTTTTGACTTCATTTCTGATCAGAAAATTTAAAGAATTAAACGCGAATTTGCATCTTGTTGCATTTAAGTTCAAAATATAAGCACACCTAATTACGTCAAGTGAAACTCAACTTGAATGCAAATTTCCTCTGAATTTAAATGAAAGCAGAATGAATCCTTTGAGATAAATAACAAATTATCTCAGAAATTCTCATCCAGTTTTCCCAAGGCTGCCATAATGATTCTATTTACTTTAAGTTGATAACCGTTCATTCTATTTGGGTGCGCTGTTCATCGTTTCTGTAACATTTTAAAAGAGCGTTTAGCATCCTCGAGGGATTGTTTATCGATCAATATGCAAAATAATCTTTTGAATATAGTTTAGAGATAATGTTTTTAAACTATTAACAGTATGTTTAGCATTTCTGATGTTACATACATTTATAAAAGTAATTCTTCTTTAAGAGTCTTTCATTATATCATTCACTGATTGAATCAGGATTATTTCTGACATTCGAAATACATTCCCGTAAAGTATTGCTATTTTTAAATTTTGAAAAACCCATCATTTTAGGATCATAATGGTCATAATGAATTTCTATTGACTAAAATTGTTCTATTTTCATTTGTAATTAAGATATATTATAGGCTAAATATATTCAATTTATCTGCGATGAATATCGATTGTTCCATGAAACAATTTCATTTTCATTCTGTATTTTTGGCTATTGTAATGGATACCTATTATAGGTTGAAAAATTTTCTTTTCTTCTTCATTGTTCTGTGAAACCAATTCATTTTAATTTATAAGAGGTATTCAATACAATAGCTAAAAATACATATTATTGGCTGAAACAATTTTCTTTACTTTTGGATTGTTCTTGAAACCAACATTTCATTTACAATGCCTATGTATTTTTGACATTTGTAATTAATGTCTATTATTGGTTGAAACAATTTTCTTCATTTTCGATTGTTCCGTGAAACTATTTCATTTTCATTTACAACGGCTATGTATTTTTGGCTATAGCATTGAATACCCATTATCGGATGAAAATGTTTTCTTTTCTTCACAAGTCAATTAATACCAGTGTTTAAATAAACAAGCTATGTAAATTTCTATTTAATATACATATATATAATATCACCAATACATTTTTAATTGATATTAAGAAATTAGGTATACTTTTCTTCTAAGTGAATACAACGTTCTGATATAAAGATTTTGTGGCCACTGTGACAAAAAACTGAAAAAAAAATTTTTTTAATGACACAGAAGGCTTCAAACAACTAAATGATAATAAAATAATGAATAATGATATAGAACGATAGTCAGATGATAATAGAATAATTATTTTCTTTTGTAACTATACACATCAACATTGGCCATCAATAATAAATAAAATAAAATTTTATTTAACACGTGATATATAAAAATGTTAAAAATTTAATTTTAAAGTGTGTGTTTTGTATAATTTTATGTTTAATTTTCAATATAAAGAAAATTATTATTATTAATAATATTGTGATATTCATTCATTTTCAGTTTTTTTTCCTTTTTTAGAAATTTAAAAACAAATCCAAGAAAATACATTTAAAATTATAGAAATATCAAAAAATTATAATCTCAATAATAAGCAATTACAAATTTAATTTATATGTATTTTTAAAAGAAAAATAATGTAATTCAAACGACATCAAAGCTTGCATCTGAGAAATTGCAATTCAAATGAATTATTTAATTTAAATGAAATTTTCATTTACAAACTGTGAGCAATACACAATAGAAAACGTTTGTTATTAATCAGAATGCAAATAATGAAATAAACTTCGATAAGGAATAAATGTTTTATAATTTCTGTTTCAATTTCATAATACTTTTTCAGTAAAAAAAAAAAAATTTTATCAGTGTCGATAGAAAGAAATCTACAGTAAATTTTCAAAACTCTTACACTATAAAAAAATAAACAACTGTTAATTTACGTTAGTAATAAAAAACTGTTAAAAGAGAACATTGATGGCGGGAACCAGTAAAAGACTTAAATAGCAAGGGGGAAAAATAAATTTTTAATAGTTTGTTTTTTGCTATTTTCATCGGCTGATCACTTGATAACGATATTAAATTAATAGTCAATTAATATAGTTAAATTTAGTGGTTGGCATTCAATTTAGTGGTTGAAGCTAATAGATAATAATAAATGGATACTAACAGCAAATTATTATTAATATGAGAATGGCAAATTGATAAAATTATTTTCAATAGCAATATAAATTTAGGAGGAAAATCTGACTTATATAATACACAAATCTGAGTTAGTGAGCAATATTTTATAACATCAGAAAGGTAAATAATTAAAGGCAAATTATGTTATTATTAAAAAATTAGTTTTAACTGAATTAAACATCATCGCAATTATAATTTATAATTGATAAAAACTGAAATTTTAATTTAAAACTACAAATAATACACAATAAAAAACGTTTGTTATTAATCAGAATGCAAAAATTAATCGATGTTCGATAAGAAATACATATTTTACAATCTTTAACGAATAATTTTTGTTTCAATTTCATACTTCTTTTTTTTTCATTTAAAAAGAAAATTTTTTATCAGTGACGATAGAAAGAAACTACATCAAATTTTCAAAACTTTCACCCTATAAATAAACTGGTTTAATGTTAGTAATAAAAAAACTGTTGTCGAGAGAAAATTGCTGGCGATAACCAGTAAAAGTTTTAAATAGCAAGGGAAAAATAAAAAGCTTAAATAGTTTGCACTTTGCTATTTTCATCGGCTGATGACTTGATAACGATATTTAATTAATAGTCTCATAAAAGGCGTTTCCTTTTTTTGCAGCTGTGATAATATCCTGAATGATTATCACGAAAACCATTCTTTCTTTTATCTTGGTCAAAATCCATTAATAAATGTTCTACGGCTAAAAAAAGAAAAAATTAAAAATAGTTTTTAAAACTTTATACATAAAAAGATTGTTTTAAAGTAATAAAAAAACTGGCTTATGAAGATTAAGTCAAAATTAAATATCAAAATAAAATATTACAATCAAAATTAAAATTTTCCTTTTTTAAACAGCATGCTGTTTATTTAAGGAAACTTAAATAAAAGTAGCAAAATAAATAAAAAAATATTCATTAAACTGAAATAATTGATGATGCTGTTTTTTATATTTTATTTAAATTTCTAAAATTAAAAATTGTTTGATTTCAAGTTTCATTCACTTTTAAATTGAATTTAATTCTAATTTAGTGGTTTATATTCAATTTAGTGGTTCATAATTTCAAAAGAATTTTGAAAACGAAATTAAATTTAGTGATTGACATTCAATTTGCGGTTGAATTTAATGGTTGGCATTCAGTTTAGTGGTCCATAATTTCAAAATGAAATTCAATTTAGTGATTAAAGCTAATAGATAATAATAATAAATTACAGCTAATAAATTACAGCTAAAACTAACAGCTAATTATCATTAATATGAGTATGGCTATTTGATATAGTATAATTTTCAGTAGCAACATAACTTAAACAAAATTCTTTTTACATAATACACAAATAACTGAGTTAGGAGCAAGATTTTATTACATCAGAAAGGTAAACTAATTAAAGTTAAATTATCTTGTTATCAGAAGTATAGTTTTAACAGTATCAAACATCATCGCAATTGTGATATTTATTGATTAAAATGAAGTTTTCATTCAAAACTGCATATAATACACAATAGAAAAAGTTTATTATCAATCAGAATGTAAAACATTAATCAATGCTGGATTAGAAATAAATGATTTATAATGCTTTACAAATGGCTAATTTTTGCTACGATTTCTTAACTCAAATCAAAATGTTTTATTGTCAGTGACGATAGAAAGAAAACTACATCAAATTTTCAAAACTTTGTCCATATAAAAAATAAACAACTGTTTAATTTTAGTAAGTAGTAAAAAAACTGTTGCGAGAGAAAATTGATTGCGGTAACCAGTAAAAGATTTAAATAGCAAGTGAAAAATAAAAGCTTAATAGTTTGCCCTTTGCTATTTTCATCGGCTGATCACTTGATAACGATATTTAATTAATAGTCTCATAAAAGGCGTTTCCTTTTTTTGAAGCCATGATAATATCCGAATGATTATCTCGAACACCATTCTTTCTTCTATCTTAGTCAAAACCATTAATAAAAGTTCTAGGACTTAAAAAAAAAGTATTAAAAATAGTTCTGGAACAATTTTGTACATAAAAAAAATTGTTTCAACGTAATAAAAAAAGAACTGGATTTTGAAGCGTAATACCCAAGTATTAAAATCAAAATCAAAGTTATCCTTTTTAAACAACATGTTATTTATTTAAGGAAATTCAAATAAAAGTAGCATAATAAATAAAGATATATATATGTTGAATAAAAAATTATTTGATTTCAAAATTTTTTACAAAATGAAATTCAATTTAGTGGTGGGATTTTTATGGTTGGCTTTCAATCTGTGGTTGAATTTAGTGGTTTATATTGAATTTAGTGGTTCATAATTTCAAATGGATTTTCAAAATGAAATTCAATTTAATGCTGGAATTTAGTGGTTGGTATTCAATTTGTGGTTGAATTTATTGATTGACACTGAATTTGTGGTTGAATTTTATGGATGACCATTCAATTCAGTGCTTTCATAATTTCGAATCAATTTTCAAAATGTAATTCAGTTTAGTGATTGTAACTAATTCATTGATAAGATAATAATTCATTCATAATAATTTATAAGTATTCATTTATTGTTGTCTATAATAAATAAATACTTATTGCAAATTATCATAATATGAGAATGGCTAATTAGTAAAGTATAATTCTCAGTAGCAATATATCTTTAAGAGAATAATTGAGTACTGCACAAATAACTGAGTGGGTGAGCAAGATTTTATTACGTTAGAAAGGTAAATTAATTAAAGGTAAATTATGTTACATCAGAACGGTAAAAAAGTGATGGTAAATTATGTTATTATCAGAAGCACAGTTTTTAACTGAATCACACATCATCGCAATTATAATGTATTATTGATTAAAATGAAACTTTCATTTAAAACTGCAGATAATACACAATAAAAACGTTTGTAATTAATCAGAATGTAAAACATTAATCAATGTTCGTATAGAAATAAATGTTTTAAAATGTTTTACGAATGGCTAATTTTGTTACAATTTTATAACTTTTTTTTTTTCACTTTAAAAATGTTTTGCTGTCAGTGACGTTAGAAAGAAAACTACATCAAATTTTCAAAACTTTCACCCTATAAAAAAAAAACTGTTAATTTTAGTAAGTAATAAAAAAACTGTTGTAAGAGAAAATTGATAGCGCTAACCAGTAAAAGTTTTAAATAGCGAGGGGAAAATAAAAGTTTAATAGTTTGCCCTTTGCTATTTTCATCGGCTGATCACTTGATAACGATATTTAATTAATAGTCTCATAAAAGGCGTTTCCTTTTTTTTTTTTGTAACTGTGATAATATCCTGAAAGATTATCTCGAATACCAATCTTTCTTTTATCTTAGTCAAAATCCATTAATAAATGCTCTACGGCTGAAAGAAAAAGAATTAAAAATAGTTTTGGAACATTTTTATACATAAAAAATTGTTTCAAAAATAAATTTAGTCAAAATTAAAGTTACCCTTTTTACTCAACATGTTCTTTCGTTAAGAAAACTTAAATAAAAGTATTATACTAAATAAAAAAAAATATAGTCAATAAAATGTAACAAATAATGATACTGTGTATTTTATAAATAATATAGTAAAAATTAGTTTTATTTCAAGTTTCATTTACAAAATGAAAATCAATTTAGTATTTGAAGCTAATAGATTATAATAAATAAATACTAACAGCTAATTATCATTAATATAAGAATGGCTAATTGATAAATTATAATTTTCAGTAGAAATATAACTTGAAGAGGTAATTCTATTTATATTACACATATAACTGATTAATAAACAAGACATTAGACTTTCGATTGACTGGTGATTGTAGCATTTTTCTCACGTGAACAGATATAGCATTTTGTTCCTAGTAGAGAGAAAGGAATGTATATTTTTAACAAGTATATAATAACTACCTATCATTTAATTTTGAACAGCAGATAAGCAGTGTTGTGGAATTTTTACACTACATGCATTTAGTGCTTATTACTAATGAGAACAATCTGTCTCTTAAATATTCACATGTTGAAACAATTACTGACGGGATATGGACTACATGATGAGTTGTTGCATCGTGATTGGGGATAGACCATGGGCTGAGAAAGTGTCTACTCCAATAAGAAGGAAATGTAATAATTAAAGCTATATAATAATTAAAGTCTGCCGCAGACCACGTAGAAATGAAAACTCTGAAAACCACCGTCCTTGTGGTAAACTGCACTTCTGAATCAAATTTAAATCTTTGATTTTCATTTTTTTTTTTTTTTTTTTTTTTTTTTTTTGTAAATACTAATTTGTATTAACCCAGAGTTCTGTATGTATACATATATAAAGCTTGAAAATAAAAATTAAAGTGTTCCCATGATCCTGAAAGTGGCCCTTTTCTTGAAGCCGTTATAGATCTAGTATAGGTCGAGGCGTTACAACGTTCTAAAACATGAGATTTTAGTTTCTGATGAGAGCCAAGCCCTCCTTAAGCACCCCTCTTGATATAATTTTAACATCCCTCTTGATATTATTGATGATAATAATTATTTCGAGTCGTATGCAGTCAGAAATATTTTTGATATTTTTAATGTAATGTCAAAATAAAAATTTCAGGTACATGATAAAATATTCTATTTTACTACTTTTAGAACATCTTATTTTTAAATATTTTTGGCATTTTCTTTTAACTGCTGTAATATATATATATTATATTTATTTTTCATTTTTTTTTATATTTTTATATTTTATTTTCATAATTTATTTTTACTCTTAAAATTTCTTGAAAACCTGGATTGCATTTATTTATTTTTTTTTTTTTTACAGTGAATTCGACATATAAGTTTCATTAATAATTCATCTTCTAAAAATTATTTCGAACTATATATTTGTTGAAAATAAACTTCTGTCTGCTTCCGAGGTTATTTTGTATACTTGGAAATTGCACTAGCAAAACTCATATCGAATTTCAAAGGAATCACTTGAATATGGATAAACTAAAAGGAAACTTTTAAACTTTCCGGCTAACAAAATTTTGTATAGCAAAAATAGGGTTGGTATTAAAAATCCATATGAATAACCAGAATATTGCAGCTGTTCGTATAGTTCCAAAACAACAAAAGGCTTTCTTGCATTTTTAATAGAGGTGGTAGAAGATTTCGACATTTATTTTCTACTTTTCTAACAAACCATTATTTATCTTCTCTCTATGTGTTCCTGATGAATTTATAATTTAAGGGCACTCTAGTTCGGAACTTTGTGGTTGCTAATAATTAAAATACTTTAAAATATAAATGCTGCTAGCAGTTGTGAACACCGTTGCACTGTTATAGTAATTAAAATATTTTTAGATGCCCGACTAGTGGTTCAGTGGCAACGTGCAGAGCTGGTGAGCATTACAGTTGATGTTCAATACGCTGGGAGCATTGTTGTAGTTAGTGTTTTGCAAAACCGAGGAGACCCAATGGCGTTTGGGATGTATTATACAACATCTTGGCTCGTTAGTCAGAGTGTCTGATGGGAATTTTCCGGGTTTTCTCCCATACGATACGGTGCCCTTGTGGCACCGAAGTATTCTTGATTAAATTTTAAAAGCCCAGTTGAGCAGTTATTTCAATAACATTCAAGCTATTATTTGAATATTTCTAGAAAACTCAGATTTTGACGTACTTTCAATTAAGCTAAGCCAAAATCTGAGCAGCCTGATGGCCAATTGGCTACTTCTTTGGTCACAGGATTCAGGTTCAAATCCCCCGCGAGGGCATATATGTTTGTCAGTGGTTCGGAATCCATGTTAAATGTAGGTCCGGTCTAATTAGCCTAGAGTGTACAAAAATGACCGTAGTGAAATAAACCAAACGTATAAAATACGCAATTGCATTGTAGTACCCCCTAAATGTCCTCCTGGAAGGTACTGCCCTCCTTTTTCGGGACACGGAGCAAAGTCGGTACTACAGGTACTACATACAGGTACTCCATCACAACAGAAGCTGTCCATTTCCCTTCATCCATGAATAGGCTACTCATAGGATTTCCGTCGCTCGCTATATGACACTGAGGATGAATCAAAACATTTTTAATTTTGAGAGTTTTTATTAATAAAAAACATTTATGCAGAATTAAAAAAAGTTTTGAAACAATTCACCTTAAATAACATAACTTGACTAAAGGAAATCTTAATTTTTATCCAAGAATTCCCAGTTTTTTTTTTTTTTTTTTTTTTTTTTTTTTTAACGTCTTCTTTATTGTTCGTGTTTGTTATAAAGAATATAAAAGAGTTAAATTAAGAAATAAAGTGAAAACTATCACTGTCAAAATTTTCTACCTTATTTCTTTACAATAACTTTGATAGTGTCAATCAATTTTTTAAGTCTGACATATCATCTGCTGATCATAAAATATTTTTTCATTGCAATGAATTTTCGACATGAAATACTAATTTAAGTGGGACAATAAATGAAGACAAAGATTTGCAGGGAGAACTAAATAGAGATTTGAAGGCCAGTGGATGAAGTAAGGAAATGAATGAGTGAGTGAATGGTGTATTTGTTTATTGAAACAGAAAGATCATCATATACACTGGTCCACATCAAATTAACATACATAGGCTGTTGTTTGTTGTTGTTGTTTCTTATCCCACTTGGCTGGCAAAGCCCAAGAGCCCATACGTACTCATGATTGAAGGGGAAGGAAGCAGCTTCTGTTGTGATGGAGCACCCTTAGGTAGAAGTCTGACTTTGGCTCCGTGACGCTCTTACAGTCATAGGAGACCGGGACCTACGGCTTAAAGTGGATTCCAAACCACTGCAAACATCCATGGCTCCGCCGGGATTCGAACCCAAAACCTGTGGCACCGAGCGCCAGAGCGCTAAACACTCGGCCATTCAGGTCCCAAATTTGTGAATGCCAACGGCACGCGGTGTTCCCAGGTGGTCACCCCCCAAGTACTGACCGCGCCCAATGATGCTTGACTTCGGTGACTTTAGTAATTATGCATTTTGTTCATTGTTTATCCTGATTTACTTTGTGTACTTATTTACTACCACCCCCTAACTATTTATTGGTATTATGCTCTTTTTCCCCACATTATTTTATTCAAATTCTAGCATCTTAACTGTTTATTTTATTTTATTTTATTGCATTTCCTTCTCCCCCCCCATATTTTGTCTGTTACCATGATCACCCTCAGTCTTGCAATATTCATCTTTCTGTTCACAACACACTGCCTCATCTACTAAGATCCTTCAATATCCATCATCAATATGTTCTGACATCACATTCCCTACTTACATCCACTGATCATATCTGGATTTTCAACTTCATCTCTCACCACTCACCCTACAATAACCACAAAGCTACCTTCAACCTCATCGCACAGCACTTTCTTCAACCTCACTCACCCAATAACCCTGTCATCCACCTATGTACCAGCCACAGCCGTATTAACCCTACAGCCCTACACCCTCTACTTCATCCTGCCTTATTAATCTCATGCAAATCTCCAGTTGAACTTCAGCCACTACTATACACTACTACTACTACACTCCTATTGCCTACAGATTTGCAACTCACCTCACTTTTATTTTATTTTTGTATCATATTTAACCCTACTGTACTTTGTTTTGTCTTTACTTTTTGTTTGCATATTATTATTATTATTATATATTATTATTGTTCTGCTATATCCCAATCACTGCGTGAGATCTCTTTTTGTCTGTATTTGTATTTGTGTTTTTCTCAATAAAGTTAAACATACCTTCCTGCACTCATAGTTGGCGACTTTTGCATCAAAATCTACGGGTACCATGCTGCGTGTGCCGGTTCTTAATCCGTTTTCAAGTCATTTCCCTCACATTGGTATTATGCTCACGTTATCTCTTTAATATCTGCCACACCTTTTATCTTAGTACCTGAGGTTGTAAGCCTTTAAGGCATTGGTACCTCATTCCTCACCCTCCGACTGACTTGACTTTGGTGATCTAACGAGAACCGGTATATTCAGCATAGTATGGCCGTTGGCTGTTGTACAGTTATAATACTCTCCATCAATTACATCCGTTGGCTCAATCACGCCAAATACGAGTGACGTGTAAAGGGTCGTGCCCTCTAGATATTGTCCCCTGAACTTTTACTCATATACAGGTCACTGGACCTACTCAGTACCCTAGAATTTTACTCAGACTTGCGTAGAACTATGTACGTAGAACTTTTGGGGTTTCTGATATTTGTCTTGAGTTCCTATACCTTCTGCAATACATTTCCTCTAATTTTGCTTTCCCCTTCGCTGGATATAAGTCACGCACACTTTAAATTTTACTTCATTGTGGTTTTTATTGTTATATTTGATAAAATTTCACCTAGATCATTAAAATGCTGATTTCATCATTCGCGCAACCCGTGTGGATCCTGATATATAACAGTGGGAACTGAACCCACGAGCCGGATTTTTGGGCAAATTCACATTCGTCGTTATATAGCTTGCTGTATGTCTAATATTGTGTAAGTCTACTTTAACTATGTATAGTTTTGACATTATTAACATGAAAATAAAACTTTCTAATCCAGAACCGATTACATATAAACTGCGAGAGAGAGAGAGAGAGAGATAGTAACGTATGAAACGATGGCCTATTGTTTTTAAAATCTTTGATTGGAAAGGATTTTGGTACTTATTATTCTATTGCAATTTATTTGCAATTTTATTTGGTTCGTATTAACGCTACCTTGGCTACAGATTTGACGGTTTTAAGTGTCGCCAATCTAACAGCTACAGATTTGGCGATTTTAAGTGGCGCCAATCTAACAGCTACAGATTTGGCGGTTTTTAAGTGGCGCCAATCTAGCAGCTACAGACTTGCTGATTTTTGACGCCATTTTTAGTGCTACGAAAATGCGTATTTGGGATTTGCCAGAAACAGAACAAGATGCAATTTTTATTTTTCAGGAGCGAAATATTTTACCAAAAAACGAAAATGTCCCAATTCCCATGACATGAAACTTTATTTTGGTAAACGTAAGTTTTGGAAATGCAATTTCAGTCAGTGTGCTTATCATGTGGCACTTAGAAAAGACAACTGGTTTGAGGGAAGCAGAATTTTAACAACCGCCAAATCTGTGGCTGCGGTTGGCGTTCAAAAGATAACTGCGTGCGCGTGCGAACAACAAGATTGCTCTTTATTGGCGCAACTGAAACCAAGGTACCGTTAATACGTAAGTACCAAGATTTTTAATTGTAGAATTGAAACTACTCCCTTTATCAACTTCCATATGAGTCATGAAAAGACATCAGGTAATGCTTTAATTGCGGGTTAGCTGTATCTAATAAACTTGACAACCAAAAAATGGAAAACACTGAAAAATAAAAATTTAAAATTAGAACGCCCACTTATCAAATTTTTTAATCTTAAGGTGGTAGTTTATCATTTGGGTGGTTACACGAGGAGTAAAACACGTCTATTGAAATTTTGAAATGTGAAAAAAATGAAATGAAGGAATTGAAACTACTCCCCTCACCAACTTCTATATGCCTTAGGGTCAATTGGCTAGCGCTCTGGCCTTTGGTGCCACAGACTGGTGGTTCGAATCCTGATGGTGACATGGATGTTTGTGAGTGGTTCGGAATCCCCGATAAACTGTAGGTACCGCAACTCTCTACGATCTTATTAGACCGGGACCTACGGTTTAAAGTGAATTTCGAACCACTACAAACATCCATGGCACCGCCGGGACCTGTGGTACCGAGCGCCAGAGCGCTAGCCACTCGGCCATTCAGGTCCCTTCATAAAAAAGGTATAAGGTAGCATTTTTAACGAGGGTTAACTGTAACTAATAAACTTGACAAAGCAAAAATAGGAAACACTGAACAAGGAAATGTTGAAATTGAAACTGGCCACCTTATGAATTTCTAGTTTGAAGATGGTAGTGGTGGTGCCTTGTAACTAAAAAAGACCTAGGTAGAAAAAAATTTCAAATACGAATAAATTGAAATTTTTCAAATTGACGTGACATCTAAGAAAAGAATCTCTCCTCTATGAAGTTAAAAGATCCCCGACTTTCTTCCGAAAATGAAAAACCATTTCTCTTCCGCAATAATCAATCAGCGACGCCCGCAACTTCTTCGTCGCCCTTCCCCAAGAAAATGCAGATCTCTAATCAAATCCGAAAAAGGATTTCGGCTGAGAAATGGCGCGCATTTGTTAGGAGAATCAATGTGACTTCAATGTTAAGATTCATGCGGGTTCTCTTTTCAGGGCTGTTTGGGACTCATGGAGAGGCCGCTGTTATGTCTCAAGGAAAGAATCCGAGACGCTTTTTCTGAAGAAAAGGCTTCGAAAATGAAAAAGGGGTGAAAAAAATGCAAATTAAAAAGATTTAAGAAAATCTAAAAAGAAGAAAAGGACAATCTTTTGAATAAGTTATTTATATGTGGGTAGTGGTATTATATTGCACCCAAAATCCGAATAATGCATTTATAGAAAATCATGACTTAAATTATTTTGAAACTAAAGATTAAGAGTAATAAATGAAATTCAGTTTATTATACTGCAATGAGTGCTAAACATTTTTAACGTTTATATTAATGTTGAGGACTGAATAGCGCTCGGTACAACAGGTTTCAGGTCCGAGTCCATGCCGTGGCATGGATGATTGTAGCGATTCGGTATCCACTTTAATCGGTAGGTCTCAGTTTAATATGACTGTAGAGCTTTGGCTGTAGGGCTCACAAACCTACTCCGTAAAAAAGAAGACGTTTCAAAACCTACCAGCGGGCAGACTGCCTTGGCCCACGTTGGGGCTGTTGCGTCAATGATAATGATGATGATAATAGTACTGCTCCTTCGCGAATTAAAAAAAAAAAATTTCATATTCAAATTTAAAATTTTTTTCTGTATTTTATACTTGTAATTTACAAAAAAAAATATTAATTTAAGTTTCAATATGTGATGTAGCCTAATTAATTAAAATATTCCTAGCATTTTTAATTTTTTTCCTTATCGCACATGGTAGACACCAACATCTAGAATCTAAACCTGCCCACGAACCTGTGTGGTCTCATTTAATTAGAAAAGGGGGGACAGTTGCGACGGAGTCTGACTTGGCTCTGTGACCTGAAGAAGAAGGGCAATGCCTTCTGGAAGGACTTTTAGGAGTTTGGTTTGTTATGGATATTTGTTAATTGTGGTTCGGAATTCCCGTTAAACTGCAGGTCCCCGTCTAATTAGCCCAAAGTGAGTCAAAAATGACAGTAGAGTTATCACTAAATTCTATGCAAATTACAAAAATGTATAAGTAGCGCTTTAGCGAGGGTTAGTTGTATCTAATAAACTTGACAACCAAAATATGAAAAACACTGAAAAAATTAATTGTTGAAATTAAAACTGACTAAATTCTCAATTTCTACGACCAAGTATGAACGTGGTAATTTATCAGTTGACAGTTAAACGAGGGTGCCCTATATCTAAAAATATCTTGCTAGGAAAAGATTTTCAAATGCGTAGAAATTGAAATGTTGGAATTGAAGTGACACCCAAGGAAATAATCTCTTCTCTATAAAAGTTAAAAGATCTTTCTTTCGAGAATGAGAAACCATCTCTTCCTGCAATGATCAATCAGCGACTTCTTCCTCCGCAAATGCAGATCCGTAATCAAATCCGAAAAGAGTTTCGGCTGAGAAATGGTTGGGAGAATCAATAGGACTTCGATATTAAGATTCATGCGGGTTCTCTTTTCAGAGCTTTTTTAAGACTGAAGGAGAGGCCGTTATCTGTCTCAAGGAAAGAACCCGAGACGCTTTTCTGCAGAAAAGGCTTCGAAAATGAAAAAAAGGTGAAAAAGAAATGCAAATTAAAAAAAGATTTTCATTGTAGTTTTTGATTTTTTACAATCTTATGGAATAAGTTATTAGTATACGGTAGTGAAATTATACAGTATTCCATAGCCTAATAATGCATTGATAGAAAATCAGATCATAGCAAACTGAAAAATCAGATCATAGCAAACTGAAAATAAATATCATAACTAACTGAATTCCATTTTTTCGATTATGATTATTATGTGTCCTGATCGTTATGATTTGATAGTTTATAGTACTGTTACTTTACGATGTAGAAAATAATAATTTTCATGTTTAAATTTTAAATTTGTTCTATGATTTATATGATGATTATGATATATTTCTTATGATTTCTTATTCGAAATAACAAAAATAAATTAATTTAAGTTCAAGTTTTTGAAGTATTGAATTACATTCTTGAGAAGGTGATGTAGCCTAATTAGTTAAAATATTCCTAACTTTTTTTTTTTTTTTCTTGTGCCACTTGGTAGCAGCAACATCACAGGGGTCTAGATTCTAGACCAAATCCACGAACCTGTGTGGTCTCATTTAATTAGAAATGGGAGGGGACAGTTTCTGTTGTGATGAAGCACCTGTAGGTAGAAGTCTGACTTGGATCCGTGACGCTGAAGAAGGAGGGCAGTGCCTTCTGGAAGGTCTTTTCGCAGGTTTCTGAGACTGATGGAGAGGCCGCTATCTGTCTCGAGGAAAGAATCCGAGACGCTTTTGCTATAGAAGAGATTCGAATAGAAAAGGGGTGAAAAAATGCAAATTAAAAGATTTTCATTGTGGTTTTTATTCTTTTAGATTTCTTTACAATCTTATGAATAAGTTATTTATATGTAGGTAGTGGCATTACATTGTGTTTCGAAAGCCAAATAAAAGCATTGCTAGAAAATCCACAATACGT
>BPLR01002594.1:0-27964 GCA_021605095.1 Caerostris extrusa
ATGAGAAAGATGTAAAATAATTGCATGTGAGCATCTCATTTTTTTTATTTTTGCAATCTATAACATTCATTTCTTTTCTGTTGTTTGATATTTTTGTAATACTAATTATTAAATCGCATAACATCTATAGAAAAAAGGTGAAAAAATTTCACACTGACAGTTAAACTGTTTATCTTTCAAAGCTGATTGGCATAGCGTCTATCTGACCAGCACACCTAACAAGTGATCGATTTCACTCTTAAAACTTCCCACGCAATAGGGGTGGAATGCATAGTTATGGATCAACTTCATCCAAAAATTGACAGAAGGTCACTTTATAGAAAAAAAAAAAAAACTTTCTTGGGAACGGGTCAAAAGACGTCCGCACTCTACTTGGTCCAAACTGAGAATCACTGAACGTAAAAATTTTGAAGAAGGGTGAAGTGAATTACAGACCTGTGAAGGTCGAACCTACAATCGCTATATCTTGACTTGATCGTTAACTCTCGGAGTCCACGCAGGGGGACCATGACTAGGGGACATGACTTTTCCTCTGCTTGACTCTCCAGAACTCCAATATGGGGACAGGACAGCTCACTTTCTTTCGTCGTTCATCGTTTTCAGTCTTTCCATACAGATTTTTCTCTTCGACGCATTCCTTCCATTTTTCCTTCCTATCCCCCAAACCTTTTTTTATCTTTTTTTAACCACCTACCTCTTCATTCCTTATTCACTGAATTTTATTAGAAAATCCGCCTCTGAAATTAAAGGGCTTTTCATTGATGGTGGTGGTGTTGGGGGGGATTTCCGACACTTAATTAGGACTTATAGGCGGAAGTGTTTTTGTACAGTTTTTCACCAAACATCCCCGGCCAAAGGGCAAACTGGTATCGGTTCCTTGGTGGTTTTAAGAACCACAAAACCTCCACATCTTAAATTAGTTAAAAGATTAGCTTTAAATTAAGTTGATTAAATTATAGAATATTAATAAAAAAAATGAAACAATTAAAATTTAAGAAAAACATCTCTTGCTTGAGAACAATTAAAGCAAGAGATCGAAAAAAGCTAAGCTCTCGGTACAATTAGGAGTCCGTTGATGATGCCGAAAAAAAAATAAAAGATTAATGTTAAAATTACAAATTTTAAGTTACAAAAATCAAAAATAAAACAAAGGAATTATGGAAAAATAGTAAATGAGAATTTACAAGAAAATAAGTAAAACGTAAACAACATACAAATAAAGTCTTCACTTGATGCTTGACTGGCTGACAGATGGCACCATCAGTCAGTTGGTGAACAGTTTTTAAAAAAACTCGACCGAAGTTAGAAAAAAATACATTTTTATTGCATTAAAAATTATTCAGTAAATCAAGTACTAAAAGTACTTAGGTTTGAGGTGAAAAGAGAGCAGTTAAAAATTTATTATGGAAAAAATTTAAAATTTACAGTCAAAGAATTAAAAAGTTAAATGAACGATTAAAACAAGTTAATTTCTAAGTAAAAATTAAGCAATACAAAGAGATAGGTGATTTAAAATAAACTAGCTAGTAAGCTGTTAAGATAAACTATTGCATTAAGCTTTAAAGTAAACAAACAATTAGAAAATTAAAAGTTATTAAAAAGCAAATGAACCATTAAAATTTAACAAATTAAAATTAAAATTACTATTAAAGAGTCAGATAGCCATGTTCTGAGTTAAGGTGCACATCGTAGCAAATAATTAAGAATTTAAATGCCAAAAGTTGCAGCTCAGATTCGCTAGAAGTGATTGTAGTGACTAGACAACAGCCACAGCGGTAGAATCAGCCGTTGCAGAATAAATTCCACAACACGTTTTCAATGCTAGGAAAGATTCTCAGTGAGTATCATAGATAGTTCAGGGTCTCTACCTGGAGTTGCCATACCTGGATGGTATACAGATATTTGCCTGATCGTTCGCTGTGGAGTTGCTTCCTTCGAACAAACAAAGGGGCGTTGACTATCATAGCTATCTGTTTATTTTGAAAAACTTGGAGCTTCTTGAGATTTGCGGTTGAGCAGGACATCCATATAAAGAATAAGACATCCATATGGTGGTCGAAGGATAGATTTATAGAGTAAAACCTTTTGTGTCTGATCGATAGCCTGCTTTTCGAAAAATTAGGCTTTTTAGCTTAACGCTAGCAGCAGTTGCTTTTGCAACTACTTTGGTAAAATGGGTATTAAAAGATAATTTTGAGTCAACAACTAACCCCAGGAACTTGCACTCAGTAACCCAGGGGACTGGCTGGCCGAAAAGGGTGACATTCCAAAGAGAACCAATGTTCTTTTTACGTGTAAACAGGAGGCACGCACTTTTGGTTGTATTTACTTTGATCTTCCAGGTGGTCAACCAACTTTCCAAGCGGGGAATGTAATCATTAAGCGGAGTTTGGTGTTTTGTGCTGCACAATTATCGCTGTGTCATCTGCGAACATAACCAGTTTACAGAACTCTGGCTTATGGTATGTCGCAGCATGAGCTTGAGTAATAAGCCATTATTGGTTGATCACTAGAAATGGTCCCTCCCACTCACAAAATTTTATCGAAGGCTTTGGCTACGCCCAGAAATAATATTCCGTAGATTTACGATTGATAAAGCCATCATGGATCAGTTCGTTAACACGTAAGAGCTGGTGACCCCCGCTCCTGAGTTCTGTACCCAAATTGCTCAGGAATAAGAATGCTAAGGTTTTTGCAGTGCTGATAAAGGCGTTTAAAAATCGAATATTCGAATATTTTACTCACTCCACTAAGTAGTGAGATTGGCCGAATAAGAATGCTAATTTTGGGTGTAGCCCTATTGCTATCAGATTTTTGGAATAGGAATTACTACGGCAGTTTTCCAGCTCTGAGGAAAATAACACTTATCGATTAAAAAGTTAATCAGATAGGTGATCAGTATAATATACGTATACGGTAAAGTTTTTAACATGCGATTACTAAGGCGATCAATCCCGGGAGACTTATTGGGTTTAAGTTTCCTAATAAATTCCCAGCCTTCAGCTGGACTTACCTGACTAATATCATTAACGTGTGGCTGTTGAAGGAAGTCTGCTAATGTGGTGTTGGTGCATCTGAAGAAAATAGGATCTTCGACGTCGTGATTCGTTTCAAACTGAAGTTGTAGGCTGTCAGCTAAAAGCTTGGCTTTCTCCTCAGGTGCATAAGCAAAAGATCCGTTGGAGCGTATTAGTGGTGGAATGTTGGTAAAAGGGTTTGAACAACAAAGACGTTCGTCTAAATAGTGATGTTTGAGGCGTCATGCCCTCTATGGAATGTTCCCATCGTTGCTGAGAGAATTTCTTGGTCATTATTCTAACTATTGCAACTTGTCTGAAGTAATCGGCTCTGGCGTTTGGATCTCTAGAACCAAATATCCCCTTATCATGCCAAAGCACTCTGTTTCCCTTCGAAGAGACGCCCCATCCATAAATTAAGCGAGCACAGGAAACTCACGACAATTTAATACCGCTCTGGGATATCACTTTCTGTCGGTAAAAGACATGCACCCGCCGGAAACTGTTCACCCCTTTGAACAGATCGGTAAGCGCTAGTGACCCTCAAACATCCCCTTCAAAGGACACCCAAAGAATATAGCATAAATATAACACATGAATTACATAATCATTAACGGAAATTTTACCTTAATCCAAAAAAAATATTTACAAATAGCTATTTCCCATATTGACATGAAATATACACATATTGACCCGCCACCATCGCACCACCATCCCCGTTGAATTCAATCAACTGACGTGAATGTCTTTGTTGCGCGAACCATTTACCAACATTCCACCACTAATACGTTCCAACGGATCTTTTGCTTATGCACCTGAGGAGAAAGTCGAACTTTTAGCTGACAGCCTACAACTTCAGTTTGAAACGAATCTCGATGTCGAAGATCCTAGTTTCTTCAGACGCACCAACACCACAGTAGCAGACTTCCTTCAACAGCCACACGTTAATGATATTAGTCAGGTAAGTCCTGCTGAAGTCTGGGAATTTATTAGGAAAATTAAACCCAATCCTCCTGGGATTGATCGCCTTCGTAATCGCATGCTAAAAGCTTTACCGTATACGTATATTATACTGATCACCTATCAGTTGATTGAATTCAACGCTGTTGATGACGTGCGCCATCAGTTGTCTGCAATTTTCACACGCACGTTGTCCTTCTCGGCGCCTGTTCTGTTGCATTTGTTGTACATCTTGATGTGTCCTCTAGCAGGACTGTGCACCATGCAGGTGGAAACTGAAATGTGGGCCTCAGGTAAAACAAACCTGACCTCCAACGGAAGTGAATAAGAAGAGAATAATAAGAAACGCTATAAATTTCTTAGTGGACTGTGAAAATGATAAAAGAAAGGTAAAACAAACATTCAGAAAAGAAATTTTTTTAGATACAAAACCAAAGTTAGTATCAAACCCTAAGTTTGATCCCAAACTTCATTTCTTGAATAAAATAACAAGATATTTATTAATTACAAACAAAGTGGTTTGCAAAGCGAAAATTATAATAACCACAATTTTTAATTAATATTTTATTATTAAAAATTGTATTAATCTTTAATCAATTATTATTATTATCTTTTCAATCACAGTTATTGACGTTTTAATGGTGCTTCATGAAAGCAAACTGAGACTTACTGAAGCAGCTAATTTTAAGCGAACAAATCGATGTTTGTTTTTAGAAATTTTATCACATTTAAATAGGTTCAAAAATTAAGATATGCTGTTCTTCAAATAATTTCCGATATGTATACGATTTCAAATGTATAGAAATATTAAATTTTATGTTATTTACAGGTAAAAAAAAAAATTTACTGTAAAAATTCATGAAGTATAAAAATTTCAAAGAGTAAAAATATTCATTGTATTTTATTTCACTTTCGTTTTCACACAACTGAGGATAACAAAGAATTTATAGGTTGATTTTAGTTACTTTTGTTTTTAATGAAATTCGTTTTACTAATAAATGTTTTAACAGATGAAGAAAGTTGCCTTCAAATGTTCGATTCATTTGTTAAATGCTATATTTATTCCATTTTTAAATGCAATAGGGCAATAGGGCAATTATAACTTCAATTTGTGTACTTGAAATCTTGCCCCTAATTAAAGGGGTGTTGATTAAAACTGCCCACAAAAGTCAAAGTTTTGAATCTTCTAATAAGGTTTCATTAAATTCGCATTGTTTGCCTCCAACGTCGTCCCCAAGGATTATTGAATATCTTTCTTATAGGTCAACATTGCCAAACTTCTCCGTACTGACCATGAGTCTGATACAGTCCAGTTCGTACATCGGGTCATTTATCATCCACCCTGTCAATCAACTGAAATATCAATTGAAACAGAACTCATTCTCGTTTTTGATACGACTAAGGTAAGAAACCGTGCAAGATGGACTTCAAATGTTTGTTCTTTGTTTATGGTAAACAAGAAATTCTTATGTCAGGAAAAAGCTTTTGTGTACGTCAAACACCAGGTTTCTTAAAAAGAGAAGAATGCACCGAGAGAAGGGAGGTATTGTTTGGTGCTATCAAGTCGCACCTGTTCAGAGTCATATTTTTGAAAACATAAAATTCTTTATTTGATTGGTAAAGAAAGAAAAGCGCATTGTTTACTATCGAGTATAAAATATCGCTTCCAAAAGACCCACCATCGAATCAGAGAAGAAGATTTAAAGTCTATTTCATCTCGTGTCCTGAGCAGCTCTTCCTCTCTTCAGGTAAGTAATAAAATTTGAGTAAGTCCCATTTTCTAAAAGGAAAGGAAAGTTGGGCCGAACATCTCCCGCCCTTTTCATACTGGGCGCTACAGTAATGCTTCTTGATTTTTCTCATATTCGACAGTTTCCCACTGTTTATAAAAAAAATGCAATTCGTGTGTTAGAAAAGGCCTTTAATTTTCTTAAATTGAATTGTTTTGGAAACTAAACCATAGTGTCTGTTAATTTAGAAATTTGTTTTTAAATAAAAAATACTTCAAAAATTTATAAAATAATTTATTTTATGTTTATATACATTTATATTTTATAAAATGATCTTTGTTTGTGTTGCAATTTGGATAGGGAGTATAAAAAAATTACTATTGATGCAATGCAGATTACCTGAGAGGGTATTGGTTACGAAATCTGTATAAATATTATATTCTCATTTAACTATTGTGTTGAAGAAGCATTTTTTAATGAAACCATTTTCTTTTCTTTTCTTAGAAAAATGAAATTCTTGCACGCTTTTCTTCTTTTGACCCTTCTGGCCGGAATCCTGGGTGAGTATTTTTGCAACATTTTTTCCCACATTCTTCGATGTAAATATCAAGGGCAGTAACGTGAGGAAATCTTGATGAACCTTATACCGCGAAACTTTATACGTGAAAACTTATACCGTGATGAAAATATTTCATATTATTCATAAAAAAATATCTCATCACAATTTCAAGGGAACTGTTAAATAGTATTCTGCACCAAAAGAATTTTATTTGCTAAGATTGAGTACATAACGAATGCATGGTCCATCATCATTACGAAATTAAATTAAGAAGACAAATAGGATGTATTATCAATAATGGCAGCCACATAGGCAGCATCGCACGATCAAACGACAGCATAGCACGTTCGCGCCATCATTACTATTAAGTTCACCAATGACACTCACCATAGAACCTCCATCTTCACAAACACATCAATAATGTCTTTACTAAATTTTAACTATAACAATTCTTGGCCGGCCAATACATTGTCTTCTGAAATAGAGGTTATCTAATTTAAACATTTTTAGGTATCTTCTAATTACTGCATATATTGTACAACTGACAGAGACAATTTCCTAAATTTATTTTACCTCACCTACAAACGGATCTTGCACTTGTAAATACTATTGGGTTCCTTCACATTCACATCATCACTACTATTAAATAACTTGTAACGGAAAACACATTATTTTATCGATTTTCTCAAGAATCGAACAGGTATTATGAAATAATTCATTAAAATAAATTTCATATTGTAGATCTTGCAGGCAAATTTCAAGACAATTTACCAAGTTACAAAAGGTTACTTTCCTAATCGTTTTCAAATTAAATATTTTCTGTATTTATTTAAGAAATGATGTTTGACAAATTAGAAATTAAAATTAATTATTTATGCATTATGAATTATTGCATCTGAAACAGTAGAAGCATGCTTATTAAATTTATTGTTAATTGAATTTCTAGTGCTAAATAAAAGCCCGTTTAAGTAACCAAATATGTCGATGAATTTTTTTTTTTCAGTCAAATATATTTAATAAAACGAAAGATAGAAATCACTTAAATTACTTAAATCTAGGAATTATTTTAATTGCAACAGAAAAGAAATAAAATTATAAAATAATTGTTAAATCTAAGCACTATCAAGTATCCTGATTTTAATATATCGATTTTAAAATATATCGTTTGTTTTTATTCCGCTTTCTTCCTTTACGGTGAGCATTTTTTCACATGTTAAATTCCAATAACTGAATTTCGAAGGATGTCCTTGACGCAATTCTTGTCCTTGCAGCTGTGTCCCTGGCTGAGAGCATGACCGCGGATGAAGAGGCGTTCAGCGAACTGAACAGGGAAGAAAGGTGAATTTGCATTGATTTACGTTTTTAATTCTGTCTAATCTCTTCGCTCGAGTGATCCTTAGAAATTTTTTTTTTTTCCATCCTATGAATAAAGGGGGTAGGTGCGCATAATATATATTCATTATATATATCACATTATATATATATTGGTATCACTGTATTAAATAAATGAAAATATAAACTTAAGTTTGTACAAAATACAAAAGTAAGGGTTGAGGAATTCCCTAAGAGATCCGTAAAACACCCTAAAAAAATAGGAACCCAAAGGGAAATTAAATATAACATCCCGATGATAGCTTTATCAAGGATTACGTACTATCAGGATAGTATAAACCCCGTTAATTCTGTTCATTAGATGACTGCAACTCAAAGACGCATTTATTCCAATAACACTGTGTAAACAGAATAACCATTTTTTACACACGACAAAGAATAGGGTTAAAGACAAGCGAGTTGGCATTGTTTTACAAACCTCAAATCGACAATGTGCAGGAAAAAGTGTGGCTGCTTGGATAACTGCAATCAAAAGTTTATCTGATTACTTAGCATTGTTACCCATTATAAACTTATCTATAATATATATACATATACATTAATACACTCACACACATATGTATATATATATAAACAAACACAGATTTTTTTGCCTAGATTCATTGTTCTTCTCTTCCAACAGATACCGTATATTGGGAGGAGCTCTGAAAATGCTGGCAAAAAATGTTTGTATTACTTCTAATTGGTTTGTATTAGTCATAACTCTTCTGTGCTGTATAATGTGAAGTTTTTCAGTTTAGTACAAGTGGTGCTTGGAATTTTGTGTATTAAAAAAAAAAAAATTATTTGTGTATAATTTCCTCACTCTCATATTTAAAACTACAAAATATATTAATTTTTATTTATTATAATATTTTTATACTTATATTCATTTATGGGAGGTAGACAATTCATGTTTTCTGTTATTGTTATAAAAATTTAAAGACAAAAACATTGAAATATGTATTCGAATCATGAATCGAAAATTCTTCCGACCGTAGAAAAATTCGGACTGGGGATTATTCTTTCTTTTATTGTAGCTGAAGAATTTATGCTTTGCACATAAAATAGCACAAATAACTTTTGGCAGACATTATTATATCCTGGAATATATTTTCCGCCCTGTTATTTCCTGGATTTTGAAAGCCAGAAAAAAAAAAACTGCTGGTTGTTATTAACTCATATGTGATTGCATTTGAATCTGTTCAATAGAAGTTTCTGCAAGTCTTAAGTTTTGAGTACTCTAACTTTCATTCCCTCCTGTACTAGTCTGCATGAACAATGACTTATCCAGGCCTCAAATTTGTAGTTTTATTTATCGTACTGCTAATTTCGCAAAATTATACTAATGATACAAATGCTTCTAATTTAAATATTCGAATCCACCTTAAAATGCGTGATGATCAATTGTAAAGTTTATATACTTTGGCGTCATTTTCAGGTGAAAAAAAAAAAAAAACCAGACATCATGAATATCATTAAAACCTCTTCAGAAACGCCTAATTATTGAACGGTCTATTTAGAATGCAATGTCCTTTGAATCCATACTATGAATACTAATCCAATAATAATAACCAATACGAATGAATGCTAATTGACATAAATGCAGAAAGAATATTTATATCAAAATGCATCATGAATATTTTTAAAACCTCCTCAGAAACGCCTAATTATTAAACGGTGTATTTCGACAGCATTGTCATTTGAATCAATGCAAATCCATACTATGTTTTGAATACAGTTAGTAAATCAATGCATAAATAACCCAATCCATCCATCTGAATTAACACTAATACTACTGCGATTTGAATCAAATATTACAACTATTATTGCAGATTGGATTCAATACTCAGAAAAGCAATTTAGTATTAGAATTTTTTTTGGCTAAAACTTCACTTTAATCATTTTTTTTTTTTTTTCGTGCCTTTGTTCAGATGAAAGGACTGATCGGCGCCATCACTGGATTAGGCGGTGGCAAGGAATAAGAAGCTTTCTTCCAACGTAGGCCTCAAGTCAAAGTGCGGCCAGCACGAAGAATCAGCATATCTTCGCATTGAATTAGTTTTATTTATCGATGATATTTTTTTTTCAAAATTGTCGCTATGTTGTTTAAATTCTCTAATGGAAAAATTAAAATAAATAATTTGTTTAGCGCATAAAACCTTTGTTGCCTCTTATAAATTTTTGCCTATTGAACATAACAAATGAATTTCGTAAGTTTATGGTTATTTATATCAATAGGACTTTTATAACATAAATATTTATGTTATCAAAAGTCCTATTTATAAAATAAATATATCTTTCATAACATTAGCAGACAAATATATTTGTATTATTAGTATAACATTCATTACTTAAAGACCATAAAGAATATTTATATCAATACAAAGTTCATAATATAAATGCCAAACAGTGATATTTATTTCAATATAAAAATACTAACATATATCAGACTCATTTATATTAAAATATTATACTTAACTTGTATGCCTGAAAGAGATATATAATAAATATATTATATATATATATATATAATATAAATACTTATATCAATATAAGATTTATGGCATAGACATAATATAGAGTTACATCAATATAACATTCATAACATACACAAAATATATATTTATATGAATATAATTTTATAACATAAATGCAAAAACAAAATTATTTTATCAATACAAAATGCATAATATAAATGCAAACAGAGATAGTATTATTATGTATTTCTATCAATATATCATTCAATAGACCATATGCTCAACAATAATTTTTAACAAATCTAAAATCTAATCTAACAAAGGAACAGAAATTCTAGATCAGCTGTTTGTTTGATATATAAAGATAAAAAAATGGAATTCATTAAAGTTGTGTTTTTTAATGTAAATATCATAATATATATTTAACATAATGTATATTTATATCAATATAGGATTCATAACATAAACATGATATACTTATATCAATACAAAATACATAACATAAATGCCAAACAGAGATATTTATATCAATATATCATTCATTAGACCATATCCTTAACAATAATTTTTAACGGAAATCTAAAGAACAAAGGAACAGAAATTGTAGATCAGCTGTTTGTTTGATATATAAAGATAATAAAAAAGTGGGATTCATTAAAAAGTGGTGTTTTTAATGAAAATGTCATAATATATATTTAACATAATGTATATTTATATGAATATAGGATTCATAACATAAACAGGATATATATTTATATCAATACAAAATACACAACATATATGTCAATTAGATTTCTGAAGGTGTTCACTGGGGTGTTGAGCCCTGCCGACTCCAGTACCGCGGCCAGCTGCGCTAGATTACGCGGTTAAAGATCCATGGCGTTAACAACCCGATCGAGGTAGTCCCACAGATTTTCGATTGGGTTTAAATCCGGTGAGTGTGCTGGCCGGGGAGTTCAGTAAACTCATCCTGGTTCTCTTCAAACCCCGCACAAACACTGCGAGCTGTATGACACCTCGCATTGTCGTGCTGGTAGATGCCCTCATTCTGAGGATAAATATTTCGCATGCAGGGTGGACATGGTAGGACAATGATAGATGCGTACTTGTGCTGATGCATCGTGCCTTCCACAATGATGAGTGCACCCAGTGAATGCCAGGAAAACATTCTCCAAACCACAATGTTCCCTCCTCCAGCTTGGATCCTTCCGGCAATCGTTGCAGGGTGTTTGCTTTCAGACGTTTCACGCCGTATACGCCAACGTTCCATCTGTCCGATGCAGCATAAAACGTGATTCATCGGCAAAAGCCATCTCTTGCCAATCTGTGGACGCCAGTTTCGGTACTGGCGTGCAAATTCCAGCCTTCGTCGTCGATGAACAGCAGTCAGCATAGGTGCATTAACCAGGCGTCTGCTGCGGAGGGCCACGCGCAGCAACGTTCGCTGAACCGTTGTTGAGAATACACTCTTGTAGCCCCTCGGTTCATCTGGGCGGTCATTTGCTCAACAGTTTCACGTCTATTCGCCCGAACGCATCTCCGTAGCCCTCGTTCGCTTCTGTCATCTATAGGCCGTGGTGCACCTTATGTGCCACGCCGCTGATTTTGGATAGTGCCATTTTGTCATGCACGGTATACTTTTACCATGGCGGCATGCGAACAGTTCACAAAATTAGCCACCCTTGTCCCGAAAACCAATAAACATGCCCTTTTGGACGTTTGAAAAATCGCTACGTTTCTTCATTACGCCAACGATTGAAATGTTTTCCGATAGTGAAAAATTATTTACTATTGAAAATATTTATTTTCCTTTTGTTTTCCCACAACTGATAACGAAAAGGATTTATACATTGATTCTGAGCTTCTAAAGGTTTTTATTTTTTAAAAATGTTTTTATTTATTTTCTTTTCCTTATTGAAGAAACGCATTTTCTGCTTATAAATTAAATATTGTATTCATCCCTTTTAAATTCTACCGACAATTACGACTTCATTTTATAAATTGGAAGTATTTCCGTTAATTGAGCGGGTATTGTGTTAAAATTTTACTTAAAACTGCATTCAAAACGAAAATGTAGAAATTCTTCTAATTATCTTTTTATTAAATTAGCATTGTTTCTATCATGTTTCAACTTTAAGGATTAATGAATATATTTCTTATATGACAACATTGCCGAACTTCACTTTACTGACCATGAGTCTGAAACAGTCCAGTTCGTACATCGGGTCATTTACCATACACCCTGTCAATCAACTGAAATTTCAATTGAAACAGAAATCATTCTCGTTTCTGTTACGAATAAGGTAAGGAACCTTGCAAGATGGATTTCAAGTGTTTGTTCTTTGTTTGTGGTAAACAAGAAATTCTTATGTCAGGAAAAGCTTTTGTGTACGTTAAACACCAGGTTTTCCTAAAAAACAGAAGAATGAACCGAGAAAAGGGGAGGTATTGTTTGGTGCAGTCAAGTCGCACCTGCTCAAGTCATGAGTTTTTGAAAACATGAAACTCTCGATTTGATTGGTAAAAAGAAAGAAAAGAGCATTGTTTATTATCAGTATAAATTATCGGCTTCCAGAAGACCCACCATCGAATCCGAGAAAAATATTTAAAGTCTATTTCATCTCGTGTCCTGAGCAGCTCTTTCTCTCATCAGGTAAATTCTTCAAGCATATTTCAATAACAAATCTCGGATACTTTCCTTCAGAGTAGTAATAAAATTGAGCAAGACCCATTTTCTAAACGGAAAATAAAGTTGGGCCAAAGATCTCCGCCCTTTCATACTGGCCGCTATAGTAATGCTTCTTGATTTTTCTGAAATTCGACAGTTTTCCATTGTTTAAAAAATGCAATTCACAATTCGTGTGTTAGAAAAGGAATCTCAATTCTTTCAATTGAATTGTTTTGGAAACTAAACTATAGTGTCTGTTACTGTAGAAATTTGTTTTTTATTAAATACATTTCTAAAATTTATAAAATAAGTTCTTTTATGTTTATATACATTTATATATTTTATAAAATGATCTTTGTGTTGTAATTTGGATAGGTGTGAGTATACAAAAATGTTATTATTGATGCAATGCAGATTACCTGAGAGTATTGGTTGACGAAATCAGTGTAAATATTAATCTAAATATTAATCAGTGTAAATATTTTATCATTTAACTATTGTGTTGAAGAAGAGTTTTTTAATGAAACCATTTTCTTTTTCTTCTCTTAGAAAAATGAAATTCTTGCACGCTTTTCTTCTTTTGACGCTTCTGGCCGGAATCCTCGGTGAGTATTTTTGGAACTTTTTTTCCCTTTTCTTCGATGTAAATATTAAAGGGCAAACTTTTACTGCCTGATAGAGTGATAAAAATATTTCATATTAGTTTTTAAAAATATCTCATCACATTTTTGAAGAGAACTGAATTCCACAGCAAAAAGAATTTCATTTCCTGAGATTGAATACATAAAAAATGCATTGTTCGTCATCATTTTTGAATTAAATTAAATAGACAAATAGGACGTTTAGATGGGTAGATGATGGATGGGTATAAGGGTGAAACGTTATTAACATAGATACTTGAATGTGACAAAGGCAATCATGGCCACCACATAGACAGCATCGTACGATGACCTGTGGGATTCTACACGTTTGCGCCACCATTACTATTAAATTCTCCGAATGACAGTCACCATAGCCCTTCCATCTTCACAAACACATCAATAATGTCTTCACTCAATTTTGAATTTACAAATTTTTTGTCGTATAAAATATTCGCATATCTCCATCAGAGTGCAGTATTCAAACATGGACTTGGGGAAATGGTCAAAGCTTCAACACAAGAGACTGAACATCCCATTTATTGACTGCTATTTACTCATGAAACACACATTAAAAAGCATAACCTGCAATGGGTATTTACTCAAATGAATGCAACCGTTCAACAAAGCACTATGGAACACTAGCATGTCCTACGCGAACAGCGCCCGACCTCTGGAACCTCCTCAATCTACTTTGGTCCTGTCGGCCTCACAAGTCCTCTTACCTAGCTCTATCTGTGGCCTTCCCTTTATTTCGTTTATCGTCTCTCTCTGACTCTTCAGTCCATTCGCTCCCTTGCGGCATGTTATTGTTGTTTTCTCACCTTGTAACACTGTGGCCATGAAATTTAGTCACCTGTTTTTAGCTTTTTTGTTACTTGCAAACTACTACTTTTACTGATCAAAGATGAGCAATTTCCTAAATGCATTTTAGCCAACCCACTAACCATAATAGACTGGCTAAGGAAGAACAATAAATAAGTATTAACAGCATGAATTAAAAATTGATAAAGCCACATTACAGTATTTACCAATTACCTCTAGAAGTTTCATATTGTAGACCAGTTTCACACCACAGACACTCCACTACTATGTCTACTCAATTGCATAAGAAAACAATGCAGAAATGAACTGTATGATTGCTATTCATTAATGCCATCATTATATAAAAAACACCAGTTATGACAACCACCGTAGTACGTCTGTCAACCACCATAACACATCAATAATGTCTTCACTAAATTTTACCTATAACAAATCTTGGTCGGCCAATACATTGTCTTCTGAAATAGAGGTCACTTAACTTAAACATTTTTAGGTATCTTCTAACTACTGCGTATAATATACAACTGACTGTAATGTACATCTGTAATTTCCTAAATTTATTTTACCTGACCTACAAGTGGATCTTGTACTTGTAAAAGTATTGGGTTCCTACACATTCCCATCATCACTATTATTAAATAACTTGTAACGGTAAACATTTTATTTTGACGATTTTCTCAAGAGTCTAACAAGTTTAATGAGTTAATTCATGAAAATAAATTTCATATTGTAGATCGCGTAGACAAATTTCAAGACCATTTACCAAGTTACACAGGTTACTTTTTTAATTGTTTTAAAATTAAATACTTTCTGTATTTATTTAAAAAATGATGTTTGACAAATTAGAAATTAAAACTAATTATGCATGTATTATGAATTATTGCATCGGAAAAGTAGAAGTATGTTGATTAAATTTAAATGTAATTAAATTTCTAGTGCTATATTCATTAAAACGAAATGTAAATTGTTACTAAACAAAATATCAGAATTGCACAAAACAGTTGAAGTAACCAAATATATCGATGATTTTTTTTCAGTCAAATATATTAGCAAAATTAAACATAGAAATCACTTAAATTACTTAAAGCTAGGAATTATTTTAATTGCAACAGAAATAAAATAAAATTATAAAATACTTGTTAAGTCTATGGACTACCAAGTATCATGATTTTAAAATATATCGGGTTTTTATGCCGCTTTCTTAAATGACCCTATACGGGGAGCTTTTTTTATATTAAATTCCAATAATTGAATTTCGAATGATGTCCTTGACGCAATTCTTGTCCTTGCAGCTGTGTCCCTGGCAGAGAGCATGCCCGCGGATGAAGAGGGGTTCAGCGAACTTAGCAGGGAAGAAAGGAGATTTTTCATTGATTTACCTTTTTAATTCTGTCCAATCTCTTCTTTCGAGTGATCTTTAGAAAAATATTTTTTTTCTTCCTATGAATAAAAGGGGATTTTTAGGTGCAAATTTTAGGAACGTCTTATTTCTATCCGTGGTAGGATGCAAAGTGTGTTCCTCTTGAGAATCACAGTCTATTGCAATGCAGTCTATTTGCAATGCAATGAGCAAAGGTGTTTGTTTGTTAATATTGAGAGTGCGTTTCATAGAAACCTTTTCGTCGAAAGTGCTTCTTTTGTCTCTAGAGGACACCGCGAATTGTTGGAAACATATCGTCGTTAATAGAATTCTACAACCTGTTTTTCGAAAAAGAAGCCCAAACAATGAAATACGTATAGCTGGGTTTCTTTTTCAAATATATATTCGTATCACTATATTTAATAATTGAAAATATAAACATAAGTTTGCACAAAATATAAAAGGACAGGTTGTGGAAATCTATAAGAGGTCCGTAAAACAACCTAAAAAAATAGTAAACCAAAAGGAAAATTAAATATAACATCCTGAGGATAGCTTTATCAAGGGATACGTACTATCAGCATTTTGTAAACGAACGTTAATTCTGTTCATTAGAGGACTGCATTCAAGTTAAAGACGCATTTATTCCGATAATCTTCTGTAAGGAGAATAACCCTTTTTTAGACCCGACAAAGTATAAGGTTAAAGACAAACGAATTGGCATTATTTTACAAAGCTCAAATCGATAATATGCAGGAAGAAGTGTGGCTGCTTGGATGACTACAATCAAAAGTTTATCTGATCATTTAGCACTGTTACCCATTACAAACATATCTATAATATATATTAATACACTCACACTCATACGCATATATATAAACAAACATAGATTTTGTGCCTAGATTCATTGTTCCTCTCCTCCAACAGATACCGTATATTGGGAGGGGCTCTGAAAAATGCTGGCAAAACAGGTTTGTATTACTCATATTCTCACTTCTGGAAATCCAGCTGCTATGTGTGAAGTCAGGATTTAAATGTTTTCAATTGTTTTTTTTTTTTTTTAATTGTGTTTCTGAGTGTTAAACTCTTCTGTGCTGTATAATGTAAATTTTTAGTTTTAGTACAAGAGGTGCTTCAAATTTTGTGTAGATAAAAATTTAATTGAGTATTATTTTATCACTCTCATATTTAAATCTACGAAATATATTAATTTTTATTTATTATAATATTTTTTATGTTTATATGCATTCATGAGGTGGTAGACAATTAATGTTTTGTGTTATTGTTATAAAAATCTAATGACAAAAACAATGAGATATGTATTCGAATCATGAATCGAAAATTTTCTCGATTGTAGAAAAAATTCGGACTGTGGTTTATTTTATTCTTTTATTGTAGCTCAAAAATTTATTATTTTCCACATAAAATAGCACAAATAACTTTTGGCAGACATTATTATATCCTGGGATATTTCTTTTGCGCACGTATTTGCTGGATTTTCGAAAGTCGGAAAAAAACTGCTGTTAACTCTTCTGTGCTGGTTGCTATTAACTCTTATGTGATCGCATTTGAATCTGTTTAAGATAGGTTGCTGCAACTCTTAAGGCTCGTTCCCAGCGAGGCGTGAGGCGCTTAAGCGAGAAACGCTGACCAATCAGTAGCGGCACCACGTTCGCCTGAAACCAGTTTCACTACCCTCCTATACTAGTCTACATGAACAATAATAACTTGTCCAGGTCTTAAATTTGTAGTTTTATTTATCGTACTACCCCTTTCGAAAAAAAAATATACTAATGATACAAATACTTCCAAATTAAATATTCGATTTCCCCCTTAAATTTCCTAAAGATCAATTGCATAGTTTATATACTTTGTCGTCATTTTCAGGTGAAATGAAAAAAACCAGACATCATGAATATCATTAAAACCTCTTGAGAAACGCCTAATTATTGAACGGTGTATTTAGACTGCAATGCCCTTTGAAGCAATAATAATCCATACTAAGTTTTGAATGTATATGACTACTATCAATACAATAATGAACCAATCCAAACATCTGAATTAATACTAATACTATTGCGATTTGAATCAAATATCCCAATTGTAGATTGATTCAATACTAAGGAAAAAAATTTAATATTAGGATTTCGTTTTTGGCTAAAACTTCACTTCTAATCATTATTTTTTTTGTGCCTTTGTTCATATGAAAGGACTGATTCACGGAATCACTCGATTAGGGGGCAGCCAAGGAATAAGTAGCTCTCTTCCAGCGTAGGCCGCAAGTCAAAGTGCCGACCAGCACGAAGAAGCAATAGATCTTCGCATTGAATTAGTTTTTTTTTTTTTTTTGCATCGATGATATTATTTTTTCAAAATTTGCGCTATGTCGTTAAAATTCTTTTCTGGAAAAATTTAAATAAATAATTTTTTTTTGCGCATAAAACCTTTGTTGTCTCTACATTTTTTTTCGCAAATTGAACATTACAAATGAACTGTCGTAAGTTAATGCTATTTATATCAATAAGACATTTATAAACTAAATATTTATATCATTCAGAACATTAGCAGACAAGTATATTATAACATTCATTACTTAAAGGCCAGAAAGGAATATTTATATCAATACGAAGTTCATAATATAAATGCCAAACAGTGACATATATTTCAATATAAAAATCCTAACATATATCGCAGACATTTATATTAAAATATTATTCGTAACTTGTATGCCGGAAAGAAGTATATTATAAAATATTCTTATATATATATATATATTAAATACTTATATCAATATAAGATTTATAACATAGATATAATATATATTTACATCAGTATAACATTCATAACATACACGTAATATATATTTATATGAATATATTTTTTATAACATAAATGCAAAACAAAATTATTCCTATCAATACAAAATACATAACATAAATGCCAAACAGAGATATTCATATCAATATATCCTTCATTAGACCCTATTCTCAACAATAATTTTTAACGGAAATCTAAAAGAGAAAAGGAACAGAAATTGTAGATCAGCTGTTTGTTTGATATATGAAGATAAAAAAAAATGAAATTCATTAAAGTGGTATTTTTTTAATGAATATGTCATAATATACATTTAACATATTATATATTTATGTCAATATAGGATTCATAACATAAACATGATTTATATTTATATCAATACAAAATGCATAATATAATTGCAAAAATGTATAATATATCGATATATTCATAATAACAGTGTAACAGAGATATTTATAGCAATATGGCATTCTGTTTTAGACTTATTGATATCAATATAACATTCATTTGACTACATTCTTAACAGTAACTTTTAACGGAAACCTAAAGAGCGGCGGAACATAAAATATGGATCGACGACGATTTATAGGTTGTCGCAGCTCCTTAGTTGCTAGGTAACCATTAGCTCCTTCCTTGCATACGAAAGGGAAGTTACTTTAGCTTTTAGCCTATTGCATTAACAATAAACGATTAAAATAGAGATAATAATGTATGTTTTGTTGGGAAGTTTGTTTGTTTTTAAATAAAGTATTTAATAATTATTAATTATAATTTAATAATTAAAATAATAAACCAAAAGAGGAATTTTTAGAATTACAAACTAAACGTAGTTTGCAGAGAACTTAAATAATAAACCAAAAATACTTTCAAAGGTTAATCTAAGTGAAAAAGGAGTACAAGTTAAAAATAATAAAAATGTTTCAGAGCAGTTTTTAGAGAGAATGAGATGGTAATGAAGGGGAAATTAAATATGGATCTTCTATTTGTTTGATTATATATCAAACAAATAGACATAAACATTTTTAAACTTTATAAGGTTTAAAAAATGGGATTGGTTAGAGTGGTGGTTTCATTTTACTGAAAATGTTACGTAGGCTAACAATTCTAATGAATGCAAGGTTTAAGCACTTTCATTCAATTAACTTGAGCAATAATTAATTTTTTGCATGATATTTTCAAACATTCTGAACCATCTTTTACTTATATCAATATAGATATTTATCACCATGTAATAATCACAATGGTCAAATAGACGCTACGCAAAATCAGCTCTGAAAGAAAAGCGGTTTAACAGTTAGATGAAATTTTCCACCTTTTTTCTATTGATATTATGCAATTTTCTAATTAGTGTTATAAAAATATCAAACAACAGAGATGAGATGAAGGTTATAGATTGCAAAAAAAAAAATGAGATGCTCACATGCAATTATTTTAAATCTTTCTCATCTAATTCAGACATCAATTTCTTCAGAAGTAACATAATTCATGAATTCAATCTTCCAATACTAAAAAATGAAATGATTTTATACTTAACAGTTAAGGCCTATGATTTTTTCTATATTTTTTATTATTCTTTTTATTTACAGATTTCAAATTTCTAAAATGTTTGTTTTCAAAGACAATTTTAATTTTTAATTTATCATTTATTCTCATTAATGAGAGATTACATTATCAATGCAATCATTTTTTACATTCTATAAAAAAAGATATTTTCAACGTTTTCAAAATTTTTTAAGCATGCAATGTTTTTCCGTCTTATTTTATTTTGTTTTAAGTGATTTCTAAAAAAAAATTGCTGTCTATGACATTGTGATTCTTACATGGTGATAATACCTATAATGATATATGCTAAAAAGATGGTTCTTAGAATGTTTGAAAATATCATGCAAAAAAAAACGAATCGTATTGCTCATGGTTAATTGAATGAAAGTGCTTAAACCAGCATTCATTAGAATTTGTTAGCCTACGTAACATTTTCAGTAAAATGAAACCACCTTCTAACCAATCCATTTTTAAACTTTATTATGAAACAGCAGATCCATAGTTGATATTCGCTGCTCTTTGGTTTTCGCTAAAAAATATTGTTAATAATATGGTCCAAGAACATTACATTGATATCACTAGGTCTAAAATTGAATGCAATATTGTTATAAATATCCCTGTTACATTGTTATTATCAAAATATCGATATAAATATCTCTGTTTAGCATTTATATTATGCATTTTGTATTGATATAAATACATATCATGTTTATATTAGGAATCCTTAAATATTGCATATAAATATATATTTGTTAAATCCTATATTATAACATTTTCATAAAAAAACCCCACTTTAATAAATTCCATTTTTTTTATCTTTATATATCAAACAAACAGCTGATCTACAATTTCTGTTTCTTTGCTCTTTAGATTTCCGTTAAAAATGATTGTTGAGAATAGGGTTTAATGAACGATATATTTGATATAAATATCTCTGTTTGGCATTTATATTATGTATTTTGTATTGATGTAAATAATTTTGTTTGGCATTTATGTTTTAAAAATATATTCATATAAATATATTTTTGTGTATGTTATGAATGTTATATTGATGTAAATATATATATTATATCTATGCTATAAATCTTATATTGATATAAGTATTTATTATATATATATATATTATTATATATCTCTTTCCGGCATACAAGTTAAGAATAATATTTTAATATAAATCTGTCTGATATATATGTTAAGATTTTTTATTGAAATAAATATCACTGTTTGGCATTTATATTATGAACTTTATATTGATATAAATATTCTTTTCTCGCCTCTAAGTAATAAATGTTATAATAATAATACAAATATATTTGTCTGATAATGTTATGAAATGATATAAATACTTATGTTATAAAATCATATTGATATAAATAACCATGAACTTACGAAATTCATTTGTTATGTTCAATAGGCAAAAAATTTATATGTGGCAACAAAGGTTTTATACGCAAAACAAATTATTTATTTTAATTTTTCCATTGAGAATTTAAACAACATAGCTACAATTTGAAAAAAAAAATATCATCGATAAATAAAAATAATTGAAGGCGAAGTTCTGTTGCTTCTTCGTGCTGGCCCGCACTTTGACTTGAGGCCTACGTTGGGAAGAAAGCTTCTCATTCCTTGCCTGCGCCTAATCCAGTAATGGTGCCAATCAGTCCTTTCATCTGAACAAAAGCACAAAAAAATAATGATTAAAAGAAGTTTTAGCGAAAAAAAAACCTAATACTAAATTGTTTATCTGAATATTGATTCCAATCTGCAATAATAGTTGTAATATTTGATTCAAATCTCAGTAGTATTAGTATTAATTCACATGATGATTTTGTTCGTTTTTTCATTTGATTGATAACATTCACCGTTTTTTGTTTCAGAAGAGGTTTTGATTGTAGTCACATTAAATTCAAAACTTATTATGGATTAGTATTGATTCAAATGACAATGCTATCTAAATGCACCGTTTAATAATTAGGCTTTTTGAAGAGGTTTTAAAATATTCATGATGTCTGGTTTTTTTTTTTTTTTTTTCATTTCACCTGAAAATGACGCCAAAGTAAATAAACTTTACAATTTATCATCACGCATTTTAAGGGGGATTCGAATATTTAAATTAGGAAGTATTTGTATCATTAGTATAATTTAGCGAAATTGGCAGTACGATAAATAAAAACTACAAATTTAAGACCTGATAAGACTTAAAAACTACAAATTAATTACCTAATTTTTGGACAAGTTATTGCAAATGTCGACTGGTACAGCAGAGGGGATGAAAGTTAGAATGCTCAAACCTTTGTGCAAAAAGATAAATCAGTATTAAAATTATTATATTTTTGTAGATGTAACTATGAGAGGGATGAAATAACAAAAAAATTAAATTTTTAACTATCTCATGAAGCACCGCTTATAAAAATATAAACTGAATAAAAAACTTTACATTATACAGCACAGAAGAGAACTAATAGAAACACAATTAAAAAAATCGACGACCTCATGAACAATTAAAAACATTTAAATACCCAAAAAGAAGATTTATCACAGAAACACAATTTTAAAAATATGACCTAATAAAAACGTTTTTTTGCCAGCATTTTTCAGAGCTCCTTCCAGTATAGGGGTATGAGTTACAAAAAGAGATGAACAAATGAATCTTAGAGCTCAAAATCTCGTTTGTTGGAAAAGAACAATCAATTAGGCACAAAATTCTATTTGTTTATATATATGTGTATTAAATATGAGTTTATTAACATATATATATATATATATATACATATTATAGATAAGTTTATAATGAGTAACAATGCTAAATAATCAGATAAACTTTTGATTGTAGTCATCCAAGCAGCCCCACTTTTTCCCTGCATATCATCGATTTGAGCTTTGTAAACAATGCCAACTTAGTTTGTCTTTAACCTTTTGTAAAAAATGGTTATTCTGTTACACAGTGTTATTTGAATAACGCCATGTCTTTACTTAAATGCAGTCCTTAATGAACAGATTTAAAGGGGTTTAAACTATTCTGAAGGCATGTATTCCTTGATAAAGCTATCCCTCAGGATATTATATTTAATTTCTGCTTTTGGTTTACTATTTTTTGTTTTGTGGATCTCTCTTGCAGATTTCCACAACCTGTCTTTATATTTTGTACAAATTTATGTTTATAGTTTCATTCATTAAATATAATGATATGAATATATGTTTCAGAAAAAACCAGCTATACGTATTTCAATGTTTGGGCTTCTTTCGAAAAAACAGGTTGTAGAATCAATTAACGACGATATGTTTCCGGACAATTCGCGGTGTCCTCTACAGACAAAGAAGCACTTTCAACGAAAGGATTTCTATAAAACGCACTCAATATTAACAGACACCTTCGCTGATTGTATTTAAATAGACTGTAAATGAACGCGACTTTTTTCAAAAGGGGACAAACTTTTTGCACCCTACCACGGAAAGAAACAAGACGTTCATAATATGCAAAAGCACCTAAAAACACCTTCATTCATAGTATGGAAAAATATTTATCTAAGGATCACTCGAGAGAAGAGATTAGATAGAATTTAAAAAGTAAATAAATGCAAATTCACCTTTCTTCCTGTTCAGTTCGCTGAACGCCTCTTCATCCGCGGTCATGCTCTCAGCCAGGACACAGCTGCAAGGACAATTATTGCGTCAAGGACATCCTTCGAAATTCAGTTATTGGAATTTAACATGTGAAAAGAAAAGCTCACGTAAGCGCCATTTAAGAAAGCGGAATAAATATAATCGATATATTAAAATCATGATACTTGATAGTGCTTAGATTTGACAATAGATTATTTTATTTTATTTTTTTTTTTTTCTGTTGCAATTAAAATAACCCCTAGCTTTAATTAATTTAAGTGATTTTTATCTTTCGTTTTTGCTAATATATTTGGACAGAAAAAATACTATTTCATCGATATATTTGCTTATACAAGAAAGTTATTTTACAGTTCTAATATTTTATTTAATAACTGTTTTACATTTTTTTTTGATGAATCTAGCACTTAGAACTTACATTAAAATTAATAAACACGCTTCTACTGTTTCTACTCAAAATAATTCATAATGCATACAATTAGTTTTAATTTCTAACTTGCCAAACATCATTTCTTAAATAAATACAGAAAATATTTTAATTTTGAAAAACAATTAGAAAAAGTAACCTTTTGTAACTCAAAATTATTTATATTCACAACACACAGACCCACCACCAAAAACATGAAATCTGTATAAAAAGATCTGCAAAACATGTCTTCTTAAATTAATTCATAAAACTGAAACGATTCTTGAGAAAATCAATAAAATAATGCTTCACTTTTACAAGTTATTTAAAAAGTAGTGATGATGTGAATGTGTAATAAATCCCATAGTATTTTTACAAGTAAGATCCAAGTTTGTAGGTCAGGTAAAATAAAGTTTGGGAAATTGTCTCTGTCAGTTGTACATTTTAGCACCCATGTACTAAGAAGGTTGAAGTCGGGTAACCTCTACCAGTAGACAATGTATTGGCCGATCAAGAATGCCAAATGCAAAGTTTAGTGAAGACATTATTGATGTGTTTGGTGAAGATGGAGGTGCTATGGGGACTTTCATTTGGTAAATTTAAAATAGGTAATGATGGCGCGAACGTGCTATGCTGTCGTGTGATCGTGCGATGCGGCCTATCTAGTTTGCCATCATTGATTTGCATCCTATTTGTCGATTTTAATTTAATTCCAAAATGATGATGGTTAATGCATTTGTTATGTACTCAAACTTAGGAACTGAAGTTCTTTTTGGTGTGGTATTATTCAACAGTTCCTTGAAATTGTGATGAGATATTTTTTTATGAGATAACATGGAAATATTTTCATCACTCTATCAGGCAATAATAGTTTGCCCTTTATTTTTACATCGAAGAAAGTTGGAAAATGTTCAAAAATATACTCACCCAGGATTCCGGCCAGAGGGGTCAAAAAGAAGAAAAAGCGTGCAAGAATTTCATTTTTTTTTCTAAGAAAAGAAAAGAAAATGGTTTCATTAAAAATGCTACTTCCAACACACTAGTTAAATGAGGAGATACAATATTTACACATAATTCGTGACCAATATTCTACTCATAGCGTAATCTGCCTTGGTATCAATAATAAATTTTTGTATACTCCTCTGTCAATTACAACACAAACAAAGCTCATTTTATAAAATAAAAATGTATATAAACATAATAATAAATTTTAGTAATATATGTTTTTATATAAAAACAAATTTCTAGAGTTACAGACACTATAGTTTAGTTTCCAAAACAATTCAATTTAAGCAAAAATTAAAGCCCTTTTCTAACACACGAATTGTTTTTTTTATAAAACAGTGGAAAACTGTCGAATATGCGAAAATCAAGAAGCATTACTAGAGCGGCCAGTACGAAAAGGGCGGGAGATCTTTTGGCCCAACTATAATTTACTTCTTTAGAATATGGGAACTGCTCAATTTTATTACTACTCCACGAAGGAAAATATCCGAGATTTATTTTATTGAAATACACAGCAACATGTAATATAAAAAAAATTTTAAGTCAATTCTGCTTTTTTTTTTCACCCAGAGAAAGTCCTTTATAAATATTTTTTAATTTTATCTGACGTCATCTAGCTTCCATTTAGATATATACAACTTAAATCTACAAAAAAAAAACTAAAAGTAATTAGAAATTGAATTAATATTTGAAAGGTCTACAACAACGTAAAAGTATCGTCTACTACAAAGTTCAAAAAAGAGTTGAACGCTGTTGAATTGTATAAAAAGTATTTTATGAACAATTTAAATTTGGTCTCAAGGTCATATATATAGGGAAAGTGTGAGTAATAGAAGGAATTGAAAAAAAGATTTTTAAAAAGATTTACTAAAGTGAGGAAGAGCTGCTCGGAACACTTAGATGAAATAGACTGGAAATCACTTTCTCGGATTTGATATGGTGGGTCTTTTAAGAGCCGTGTTAAAAAATCTTTGGATGAAACAATGCTCTTTTCTTTCTCTACCAATCAAATCAAGAATTTCATGTTTTCAAAAATATGACTCTGAACAGGTGCGACTTGATAGCACCAAACAATACCCTTTCTAGCACAAGTATTCTTCTGTTTTTAAGAAAATCTGGTGTTTGACGTATACGAAAGCTTTCCTGACATAAGAATTTCTTGTTTTTACCACAAACAAGAACAATAACATTTGCATTTCATCTTGCGGTTCCTTACCCTATTCGTATCAGAAACGAGAATGAGTTCTGCACTTCCAAATAATATTTCAGTTGATTGACGGGGAGGATGGTAAATGACCCGATTTACGAACTGGACTGTTTCACTCATGGTCGGTAACAAGAAGTCCGGTAATTTTGTCCTATAAGAAATATATTCATTAATCCTTAAAGTTGAAACATGATAGAAACAATGTGAATTTAATAAAAAGATAATTAGAAGAATTTCAACATTTACACGTTTTGAATGGGGTTTTAAGTACCATTTTAACACAATACCCGGTCAATTAAAGGAAATACTTCATATTTATAAAATTAAGTTTTGATTGGTGGTAGAATTTAAAAGGGATGAATACAATATTTAATTAATAAGCACAAAAAGCGTTTCTTCAATAATGAAAAGAAAATAAATAAAAACATTTTTTTAAAAAATAAAAACCTTCATAGCTCAAAATCAATGTATAAAATTCTTTGTTATCAATTTGCGGAAAAAACGGAAAGAAAATAAATATTTTCAGTAGTAAATAATTTTTTACTATTGAAATTTTTATAGGACATGAAATTTATAGCACATTTTTACCTGCAATAAAAAGGAAAATTTAATGTGGCAGTATTTTCCTAAAAAATTTATTCATTAATCCTTGGGCCAAAAAATTTGACGGAAATAATGCAGATTTAGAAATAGAATATTCAAAAGTTTGAGTTTTGAATGCAGTTTTAAAAACAGTTTTAATACAATATCCCTTCAAGGCAAGACTTCAGAGTTAGCATACAAATTGAAGTTTAAGACTATGATTTTTCTATATTTTTCATTATTCTTTTATTTACAGAATTTCAAATCCTAAAATGTTTGTTTTCAAAAGACAATTTTAATTTATAATCCATCATTTATCCTCATTAATGAGAGATTACATTATCAATGCAGTCATTTTGTCGTATTATACACAGCTCCAACACATTAATGTGACCAGTGGTTCACCTATTTCTTCTAACGCTTCAACTGAAATTACCAATCATGAAAAGACAGTGGCAAGCACATTGCATAGATTGTATAAATTGATGTCATAGGGCATCAGAGTTACTTCCACCTGGCAGTGTAATGCAGAAAGCTATTTCCGGCTTCGTGTAAGCGCTATGATTATTGGCTTTTCGCCATGGCGTGGAAGAATTTAGGAACTGCACTTTGTAACCTTACGCCGCCGTGGTAAAAGTCTACTACGTACGACAAAAATGGCAAATCATCCAAAATCTGCGCGGCGTGGCATGCGGTGCACCAAGGGGGCTATAGGTGATAGAAGCGAACGAAGGCTACGCGGAGATGCGTTCGGGCGAATAGACGTGCAACTGTTGGAGCAACTGACCCTCCCCATGAACCGAGGGGGCTACCAAGAGTGTATCCTCAAGAACGGTTCAGCGAACGTTGCTGCGCATGGTCCTCCGCTGCAGAAGTCTGTAATACACCTGTGCTGACTGCTCTTCATCGGCGACGAAGACTGGTATTTTCACGCCAGTATGAAACTGGACGTCCACAGAGTGGCGACAGGTGGCTTTTTCAGATGAATCACATTTTTACGCCTCCATCGGACGGATGGACGTTGACATATTCGGCGTGAAACGTCTGAAAGCAAACACCCCTGCAACAATTAAGCGTAGCGTGGATCCAGAGCTGGAGGAGGAAGCCCTATGGATTGAGGAATGCTTTCCTGGCATTCACTGCGTGCACTCATCATACTGTGGAAACCACGTTGGATCA
>BPLR01002595.1:0-68135 GCA_021605095.1 Caerostris extrusa
TCAAGCGTTACTGAATGTACTTTATCCTGTGTTAAACCCATAGCTTTCATCGGAGTATCAACATATTTCTGCAGAATACTAGAAAGAAGTTTCATCAAACAAGAGGAAGGTATGAGATAACTGGACAGTACGACGGCGTTGTAGCACGAAACATTTAAAGACAGATTCAAGCCAAAAATTCAAGACATAAGATGCCAGCTATTTAGAAGATTATTATTCTTTTCTCATGTACCAATTCATTGTCACTTTAATAAATCCCGGACACTTCTACAGGAGAATACCAGAGATGAGTCGTTAACCAAAAGACCTGCATTTGATTTGAAGCGTTTGTATAACTGAAGACTTGCAACTCATTTCTTCTAAACTACTTTGTGTCAATAAGAGGATTAAAGCTAAATCACTCGGTGGCCATCTCAAGTAGGGCATCAGCCTTTTGAGAAGTTTAGAATTCTGTTCCACTGTCCCATGTTTTTCTCTATGTTGTGTGTCGCTTTCAACGAATTCCATTAAAATAATTCTGCAGAACTTCAAAAACAGATTTTATCGACCAAAAAACCTTCATTTGATATAATCCCGGGACTTAAGTAACTGTAATTATATATTTATTTGCTAAATCACGTGCTGCAACAGTAAGTAGATTAAAAGCTGGATTCTCGTTGGAGAAAAAAGGACGCAAGTCATGAAGAAGTTTTTTATTCTGTCTATGTTTTCGCCATCATTTTCATCATTTTCTACGGATATTTTTTTTTTCACCAGAAAGATGATACGCCAATCAAACATATGGATTTGATAGATCTGTAAAAGATAACTAAGATATATAACCTTTTTCTCAAACAAGACTACTGGATCAAATAAAGCTTGATTCCGCCTGGTAATTAAAACTCAAGACGTAGGATACCAGCCAATCAGAAGCTTTGCAATACGCTTTAGTGTTCTGTGTTCTTGATTGGAAATTTAATCAAACTTTTATTTCAAATACACTGAAGTGACAAAAGTCACTTAAGGATAGCTTAATATATGCAATTTTCAGATGGCAGTAGCATCGCGTAGAACAGGTATAAATGCGCAGTGCTTTCGCAGAGCTTTCATTTCTGTTCAAGTTATTCATGTGAAGAGGTTTTTGACGTGATGATGACCGCACGACGGGAATTAACAGACGAACGCGGAATGTTAGTTGGAGCTAGACGCATGGGTCACGCATTTCGGAAATCGTTAAGGAATTCAACATTCCCAGATCCACTGTGTCCAAGTGTGCCGAGTATGAAATTTCAGGCATAACATCCCACCATGGATGGACAGTGCAGTGGTCGACCGCCTGCACTTAACGACCGAACCGGCGACGTCTGCAAAGAGTCGTAAATTCTAACAGCGAACAAGCAACACGGCGTCAAATAACGCAGAAATCAATGTGGGACGTACAAGGGACTTGTCTGTTAGAACTGTGCGGAGAAATTTGGCTTTCTTGGTCCATCTGATGCGACTGGACCAACATTGACTGGAAATGCTTATGTTCAGCTACTTGGAGAGATCACTTGCAGCCATTCATGGACTTCATGTACCCAAACAACGATGGGATTTTTATACATGGATGACAATGCACGCCATGTCACCGGGCCACAACTGTTCGCGATTGGTTTGAAAGAACATTCTGGCAATTCCAACGAATGATCTGGCCACCTAAAATCGCCCGACATGAATCCCATCGAGCATTTATGGGACATCATCGAGAGACTGTTCGTGCCCAAATCCCGCACCATCAACTTTCACAATTATTGACGTCTATCGAGACAGCATGGCTCAATATTCCTGCAGAAAAACTTCCAAACGACTTGTTGAGTCCATGCCACGTCGAGTTGCTGCACTTCGCCTCGCCGGGCGAAAAGGAGAGGGCCGATACGATATTAAGAGGTATCCCATGACTTTTGTCACTTCAGTGTATTTCTCGGCAGAAACCAAACAGTTGATTCGTTAACAAAAAGCTGGGTTTTTAAAGGTGGTGAGAATTAAACGTTGTTATTGGTGTAAACCTTCTCAAAGAAAAACCATTTATTTATTAGCACATAACCTATAATGTCTAATTTTACCTTTTATTGAATTATTATTTTGATGGAAACCCATCTTAAAAAACAATAGTTTTCAATTCTTGAAATCATATAAAATAACTTGAAGAACAAAACATACAGTTTTACAATTTATCACTGTCATTTAGAGAACTGTTAATGATTTTATTCGAACTTATTTTATTTAAGCTGATAACATCGAAAATAAGCAGCAAAAATATTGGAAACGTATTTTCATACACTTAATCAAGATCATCTTTCGTGAACTTTAAGGATTAATTCGCATTCGGAGTGTCATATGGAAAAACCCAGAACACATCCATCAGGGAAGATGACTGTCGATGAGGATCTTTGAAAGTTGTCATCACTGTAGATTCCCCCTCATTTTCGGAAGCAGCAATTGCCAAAAGACATCTACAGAATATTCAAACATTATCTTCCTTTGTTCTAAAGGCTCAAGTTGGCACGAGATGCAAATTGAGCTTATTTATTTATTTAAATTCTGATTTTTATTTTGTATTTAATATTCTTTACAGATCCTAATTAAAATCCACAAGCCAATCCGACAGAATTTTTGCATTTTAATTTTTATGTATGCATTACATCAAATTCATTAAAATATTCAATATTAATTATCTATGAAGTTAACTAAATACATATGTTGTAACGTTACTGTATAATTTCCTTTTATTGATATCAATTGAGTTAATCTACTTATAAAAAAATGATACCTTATTTAAAATTTTTGTTAGCGTTCTGTCTCTTTCGGTTAAAAATATACAACAATGTTCGATACGTAAAACAAACGCCTATTTTTGTCATATATATCAAATGTATAACTGTTATTCAAATTTTAATCATTTTTAAAATTAATAAGAAAGAAAATATTCCTTTCATTACGAACACCGAGCTGAATTATGAAAATATAGGTGCTGTTACAAACAAAGCAACGACATGTAGCGTTAACTGTATTAAATCAATAATGATAGAAAAAATATTGAAGATTAAATAATCACAATTACATTATCTCTTTCTCAACTGAAATTACATTTGGTATTATTTTTTGCATCAAATAGTTTCGATGTATTTAAACATCACTTGTTAAATCTCCCAAACATAAATCTGAAATTCATATGCATTCTTCCATCTGATAAAAGTTGCTTCTAATTAAACAGCATTTTAGCTACAAAATAAATGAATTCATAACAAGGCGAAAGAGCTTAAAACATTGGGAAAAAAAGATATTTGTTCTTTCGCTGATCCTTGCTCTTTATACACTTGAGATGTGAATTCGAAATAATTAGCTAAACAATAAAATTTTTATATTTTTATATTGTTATGGATGAGAAAAATTCAATTTTTCACTTATTTTCCATGGAAGGTTTATGAGTAACTATGTATCTATCATTTAAAGCTGTTAATCAAAGTACATTTTCCATTTATTTAATTAAAGATATTTATACCACTTCATATATGTATATATATATATAGGTGTGTGTGTGTGTGTGTGTGTGTATGTGTGTGTGTGTGTGTATGTGTGTGTGTGTGTGTGTGTGTGTGTGTGTGTTTGTGTATGAGTGTGTGTATTTGTGTCTGTAAATCAAAATAAGTTTCATTTTTAATATTTCCACATATGGCTAAATACCAACAAATTGCAGATACAATCGTAATAAAAAGAAACTAAGATTATTCCAAATTAAAAATGTATACTAGTTAATCAGAAAACTCATTAAAACATATACATGTCCAATAAAGGAAATTTAGTAGTAGTTTTCCGTAATTTTTTCTCCATTTGATATAAAACTTTTCAGGTTAATTAATCTTAAATCTTCGTCCATATTTTAGTATTTGAGTTTACCAATTGTCTTCAAATAAGTTTGTCTCAGTGTGGTAAACATGCGACACATGTGGTGTGAACATGCGACACATGCAAAAATGTTCATTACCTCTCAAATCAAAATCTCCATTCCATGTAAAGTCGGCTTTTGATCACTCATCAAAAAGGATTTACTACCTTCCGACAGACCAGTTGGTAAAAAGAGGTGAGAAGATTTGTTTCCAGATATTGTCACAAATATGGACGTGGCTTAAAACTCCTTCTTTGTTGTCCTCAGGAAAACAACATCTCCACTCAGGGATTTAAAATCTCCACTCAGGGAATTAAAAATCTCCACTCAGGAAAACAAAAATATCCACTCATGGAATTAAAATCTCATCTCAGGAAAAACAAAATATCCACTCAGGGATTTAAAATCTTATCTCAGGAAAAACAAAATCTCCATTCAGGGAATTAAAATCTTATCTCAGGAAACAAAATCTCCACTCAGGGAATTAAAATTTCCACTCAGGGAATTAAAATCTCCACTCAGGAAAACAAAATCTCCACTCATGGAATTAAAATCTCATCTCAGGAAAACAAAATCTCCACTGATGGAATTAAAATCTTATCTCAGGAAAACAAAATCTCCATTCAGGAATTAAAATCTTATCTCAGGAAAACAAAATCTTTCCCATGTAAACAAAGTCTCCCCTCCAAAATCTCCTCTCGGGAAAAACAAAAAATCTCCACTCAAAATCTTTTTTCCGGAATCAAAACCTCCCTTGTAAAGTCGATTTTGGATCACTCATCAAAAGATTTAAGACCATCTGAAAGAAGGGCTGGTACAAGAGTTAGATTTGTTTCAGATGTCACAATGAAAATTTGTCACAAATGTGGGCATGGTTTTAAAAAAGTATTTTTTCATTTTTCTTCAGTGGGTTGTTCGCGGTACACGAAGTGGAACATTGGCTTTCGATGCCCAAGAAAACCCGAATAAATAACCCAATAGAATGCCGAAATAGAAAACCGGAAAACCCAATAGAAAAGCATTCTTTGATGTTGTTTGATGCAAATTGTGTTGGGAAAATGGGATACATGGAATTAGAAGTATTATTAATGCTGAATTTACTACACATCTGCAAATGTAATGGCGATAAAAACCTGAGTTCAAAATGCCAGATTTTGAAAAAGCAATTAAAGTTGATTATGCGTTATCAATTTCATAATTTTTGTTTTTCTTATACATATTTTTTGAATTGTTCAATACTATCTGTTATCTGAATTTTACTCAACAAATTTTCATATACCCAAATCAATACTTTATTTGTTTTTAAATAATCTTCATTTTGTTGTACTTATTCGCAGATTTTACACGAGTTGTTGATAAAACATATGAGCACTTTTATCACACATAGTTTCGGGGAAAAAAGCACAAAATTTTTTCATATGACACAATGCGCTGTTTTGCATTTGTTACGCAATTAATTTTAAGCTAGAATGAGCAGAACGAAGACTTTCGAGATTAATCTAATCTCGAAACCAGTCTCAATGACAGCATCATATTTTACGCAGCAGAAACTGGTGTTTTTACAAAATTATACTTTTTAATTAACTATTTTGTTCGGTTTTGGCCTCACTAGGAAGAATTTAATAACAAAAAATGTAAGTTGAGTTCAAAGTAGGTTTTTCTTTTTTCATTTTTTCGTGTTAGAAAATTTGATGAATCTGTATAAAAAAAAGAAGGTAAATATTAAGTTAAAATGAATCAGTTCTACATCAAAATGAAAAAAAAAGTACATACTAATAAATTTTTATTTCCATGTTTATTTTTATAAGAGGAAATATATTTGTAATTGATATTAACATAATTCTATAGCAGCAATAAAATTAAGAAAAGATCGATTTTACTAATTAAAGTCTGTTTAAAGTAATTCATACAAACTAAGTGCAAGAAATGAAACAAACCATTGCAACCAATTTAAATTTGCAATACAACTAAGGTAAACATTAATATCGTAGAACTAATTAAAAGGGGTCAATAAGAAAATAAGAGAACGCAATATAGTTAGCATTTTTTTTTATATAAAGCAATAATTTGATCTATTATTTTTTAAAACAGCAGGTACTTTATGAACATTAAATAATATCTTATTTAAATGTTCATAAAGTACCTGTTTAAAATACTCATCTCTAAAAACAAAATTTTTTTTTTAAGATTTTCAAAATTATAAGAATTTGAAATATTTTTAATAAATATCATGCGTTGCAGATTATTGGTTTAAACAACGAATTTTCCCCATGAAAATAAAAGAAAATTATTAATCCATTCCCATTAATGACTTCAGAAGAGAGTCTTTCGGGGTTCATGGGAACACTTAATTTTTTTTTACAAGCACTATATATACACTCAAGAGCAAAACATTATGACCACCCTACAGTTTGCAATGAACTCGCCTGGATGACGTGGAAGGCACGTGATCAGGTAGAGAAATTAATTTAACTGGTATTAAGTGATGAGTATTAATCCATGCCAAGGCGGGTTGAAGTTGTGTTGCGCGCCAAAGGTGGGCCAACTCGTTATTGGCAGGTGGTCATAATGTTTTGGCTCTTGGTGTATATATATATATATATATATAAATAATGAACTCTGGATTATTATACAAAGAAATAAAGATTAAAAATAAAATTTGGTCACAAGTGCACGGTTAAATCGCAACGGCAATTCATTCCAAGGTCTAAATTCCAATCTAATTGTCTGGTCTGCGGTAGACCTTAATTATCACGCAGCGTGATAAACAAAAATAAAAAGGATTTACTTTGGAAAAGGTTGAATCTCTGCCTTGTTCAGTCACTTGACAGAAAAAAGAAAAGCAACTCTTCTTATCGTCTAGTCGCATAAGTCTCTCCCTTCTTCACCAAAAAAGAACCTCCTTTTAAAATACTTCTTCAAGAGGAGATCAGCTTCCATCACTTCTCTTTTCTCAGCGCGTGGTCTATCACGAATCATGGTGGAACAACTCATGGTATAGTTCATATTCAATCTGTAGTTGTTTCGACCTGTGAACGTCACACAGACATTCGCTAATTTCTTAGAATCTCATTATATGAAGCAGATATATCTGCTATCAGATTTGAGCGACAGATTGTTCTCATTAGTACAAAACATTAATTGCATGTAATATAACTACCCAGAATACTGCTTATCTGCTTTCAAATTTGAATGATGGAATTATTATATGCATGCCAATTAACATACATTCCTCTGTTCTGAGAATGAAATGTCAAAAACTCTTACAGTGAGGAAAAAAAAGCTACACCATGGATAATAAAATCATGTTGTTGTTGGCACATCACACATTGATGTGATCGTTCAGAATAATTTGCAAGACTGTTTAATGTTAAAATATATAAATACAAAAACTATTGAATGAAACATATGATGAAAAATTAATTATATAAATTCTTATTAATGAACAATTCCATCCTTCCTCCAATTCGTGGCCGAATTATAACGCACGAAAGCCAGCGACCAATTGGCAACGACCATTACAGACATTTTTCAGAAATGAGGAAACCCTTTGGCGATTGTGATAACTTTTATAAACCATCTCATAGTTACGTATGTAAAGGTTATTCTTAAAGTCCTCGAAAGTAATGTATTCCTTTTCTCCATTGGTGGGTCATTCGTTTGCATTACATTAGTAGAATACGATACCCACTTATGTTCAATAACAACATAAACAAAAAAACTTTCAAATTACAGCAAATTGTTTGATGGTAAAAATAATAAAGTTTTACTATTTTTTTTTCTTTTTTTTTGGGGTACTTTTGACCCTTAAAAGCATTGCAAGTAAATACAAAAGTTTAAATTTCCATTATTTCATCAATGCCATACTAACAATGGGACATTCAATGTATTACATTAGTAGAATATAAAACCTACTGATGTTCAACAACAAAAGTTTCAAATTACATCAAATAGTGTAAAGGGAAAAATAAATATAAGAAAACAGAAATATTTTAAATTCCCATTACTTCATCAATGCCATACTAACAGTCATCTTTTAATAAATGACAGTGTTTCAGCTATGTAATTTTGCAGGTATCAGTATTATGTTATACAAAACATAATACATCACAACACCTACGTTGATTTTCAATTACGGATAATTTACACAAACATTTTTTTTTTCATCTAATCCTTTGGTCACGATAAATTGCATGGGGACATTTAATTATATCTCTGAAGATAAGAATCTGCTTGATCTTGGCGACATTCCGCGGCCACCCATTCTGGCGCCTCACACAATTTGTGTAACATCAACTTCACATCTTGAGATAGAAATCACCTGAAACTTCTTTAATCCTCCCTTCTAAATGACACCAATAAAAATAAAAGGAATGCGATCATTTAACGTTTTGGCGCCATTCTGCTGTGCTATGAAAGGAATGCGGTGTTCTTTTCCCCACATTTTTAATACTTTTTGTTTCTTTAAACTTGAACCATATGATCAATAGTCAATGTACCCATGAATTTACCAATATGTTTTTTTAATAAATGAAAGCACATACTTGTATTACAGCCGAACATACAGTTGACTTTATGTTCTACAATAGTTCTACATGATCAAGTCTTGGCAATCATTTTAATTCTACTAACGTGAGTGTAAAAAAAAAAAAAGCCATATTTCTTTCCTGTAGCTATCGGTATAGAAAGTAATTCCATTGCTAAAATTTTTTTTAAAGACTGCTTATAGTGTGTATTGAGTTAAGAAAAAAAATTCACAGACATCAGAATAGACACAACATGGAAGGAGGAATTACAGCATGATTTATGAAATCTTTAACGCATATCTCGGAAAATCCTCAATAAGATTATATAGCTAAGCTGGAGTTTCATACGAAGCATACTAAGGGATTGAGACAAAGCTATACATTACAATTTTATACATTACAATATGAAGGTTATGCAGGAATTGAGAGAAGCTGATTAATATTAAGCGGCTGCATTACTGATTAATGCAAAAAGCTCTAATTTTATAAACGGAAGAAAAATACGCATTTTGAACATTTATTATGATTAATTTTTTTAAAACACAAAATGAACTATAAGCATCTTAATTACAAGTACATGGCTTTTCGTGTATTAAAAAGTTAGTAATTAATGCATGGGTGTATTCACTTTTGCATCATATCTCTATATGTTTTTAATAATTGGTTCAAAATTTCTTTATATTTCTTTTAAAGTAGGCTATATTCCAGCCACCTCCTACCTGCGCTACAGGCTCAAATTTACGTTACAAAATTTCTCCCAGTATCTTAACCTGATTTTATGTGAAAGATACGTTCCTAAAAATTGAGCTTCAAAAGAATTCGCATAAAAGAACCATGTGAAAACTTCCCTCAATGTTCTTTCTTTGGGTTAGGTCTCATAAAATAATTGTCTCATCATATGCCATCATCTTCTTTAGAACAAAATCCTCAAAATCAGGAATTTCTACATAATTATCTAAATTTTCTTGAACTACTGTGCCTTTTTTATTTCTATCTCGTTTAGACCTTTGAATTAATCGCGTAAAAATGAAAAAAAAAACAAAACATATGAGTGAATAACAACAACGCAAAAATAATTTTCCATTTCTAATTCAAATAACTTTTTTTTTATAAAAAGAGGTTAAAACTTAATCTGTCTCTATTCCAATCTCTTTTTATACACTAGGCAAAACGGGTGTGCAATGTGCATCAGAAAGTACAACTTTTCTCATTGTCCTATAAGTTTATTGATTTCTTTTTAAAATATTACTTAATTTCATTTCATACAATTATAACTATATAGCTATAATTTTTGGTAAAAATTTCTAGGTGGCAAACTTCCAATAATCAAAATCGCAAAAACGTCCATTAAATGTACGTACTATAAGTATAATTTTTTAAAAATCCGTTGTTAATGTTTCTTGTTATTTAATGTTATTCTTTTAGAATATTAAATAGTAAGTACCATTATTTAATATTATTCTACAGAAAACAAAAAATTTGCATTACTGATACAAAAAGATAATATAGAATTTATTAGGTGAACTTCATCATAGGTATAGATGGATATTAATAATGTAAATTATAAATATATATGAGCCTGATAACCGTGTGTCTGGCACTCTGTGCCACAGATTTCAGGTTCTAGTCCAGGTTGAGTCATGGGTGTTGGTAGTGGTTCGGAATGCATTTTAAACCATAGGTTCCCGGTCTAATACGACTGTAAAGCGTTGGAGTAGGGCTGAAAAACCCTCTACCCCGTTAAAAGAAAAAGCATCTCATGTTTCGAAATCTACAAGTAGGCAGACAGCCTTGAATCACCATGGGGCTGTTGCGCCAATGATGATAGATGATACACATATAGCCATTTTTAAACCGTCCTTATATTTATTTAAAAAAATCCACTATGAATATTTGAGAAGGGCCTGATGGGCGATTGGCTAGCGCTCAGTATAACTGGTTTCGGGTTGGCATTCCGGTAGTTCTGTCTTGGATGTTCTGGATGTTTGTAGTGGTTTGGAATCCACTTTAAGCCGTAGCTCCCTGTCTCCTATGACCGTAGAGCTTCACAGAGTCCAATCAGACTTCTCACCCACATAATTCCCAAACTGTAAAGGAGCAACTCAGCTCTAGGCACAGTGATATGGTGTGGTGTGGTGTAGTAGTAGTAGTAGTATGAATATGTGAGAAAACTCTTTACCTTTTATCTCCATAATTAAAGTCACGATTGTAACAATTTTCATTATTTTAAACACATGCTCGAAATATTTTCGATCTAATCCATCAGAAATTTTCTTGTGCAGAATAAACTTGTAAAATTTCATTTCCGAGAACAATTTAACAAGCATGACTTTCATCCATCATCACTTTTCAGAAAATATCTTCCTCGAAAAGCGATTTCGGGGCAAAAACGACTAACAATTTAGGTACTTTCGAACACAGCCCGCGTCAAAGAAACGTCAGTTTCTTCCTTAAATAATTACCACTTCCTTAGAAGAGCCACCCAGTAATTAATTAAATCTTTTTAAAACCTTTCCCCAAGAGAATGCGTCGTGTTTGAAAAGAATTTAAAATTTTCACTCGCTGTTAACGATGCTTTTTTCCCCAAAAAAAATTTTATTTTTATTTTTTGATTCTTTTCAAACCAAATTATCGCATCGTACTCTGTCTTTTTCCACAGAAAAAAAGTCTTCGACAAGTCAATACAGCTCGTTTGGTTTTTTTTTTTTTTTTTTTTTTTTTTTTATTCTCATCCATTTTTATTTTATTTTCCTCATTTTACATTTTCGCTCTATAATTTTTTTCCACTCTTAATTACTTAGAAAGAAGACCGTTTGTTGATGTGATGCATTAATTATATGACCCTATACTAATAAAGCAAATGCGACAAACACTAACTCACCTCGTCCTAAAAGAATTCAATAAGATTTTTTTTTACATGCATAATCTCTTCGATTATTTTTTTTTTCCCTAAGAACCTATTTTGTTTTCCGTTTTGCTTTTGCTTTTCTATGATTAAAGAGAAGGGTTAACCTGGATTAAAATTGCGTTTTCACAAATAAATTTAAGTTAACTGCGTTTGAAAAGAAATTAAAAAAATTTGTTAAAACCCGATCATTAATTTTTCTTTGATCTTTTGTTTTACCCTTAAGAGCGGTAAACAAAACATTTTAAGTCTTAAAAAGAGTTGGATTTTTATAAACCCAAAGAACAAGATTATTTTCAATTACAAAGAGGAAAATGGTTAAAAAATTATCTGGCCAACGTTTAATCATAATAAAACAATATATTCTGACATGAACTTATGGTGAATTCGTTATCCTACATTTATCTAGATAGTTTTCATTAGTATGGAACAAATTAGACTTAATAAGATAGATTTTAGATAGATAATTTATACAGGTAAATACTTTATATCAAACAAGTTAGTGTCGACAAACATGCCTTATTTGAGACAAATTAATTTTGACACACATTATATAAAACAGGTTAGTGCCGATAAACATAGGTTAATGTCGATATACGTACCTTGTTTGAAACAATGCAATGTCGATATACGTGCCTTGTTTGAAGCAATTTCATGTCGACAAACATACCCTATGTAAAACAGGTTAGTGTCGATAAGTATACCTTATATAAAGCAGTTATAATGTTACATTTGGTCGATAACCTTACATTTGATCGATAAACATACCTTGTTTGAAACCATTTAATGTCGATAAATATACCTTATATAAAACAGGTTAATGTCGAAGAACATACCAAGTTTGAAACACTGTAATGTCGACTAACATACCTTATATAAAACAGAATAGTATCGATAGACATACCTTGTTTGAAACATTTTAATGTCGGTAAAAGGTACCTTGTTTGAAACAAATAAATTTTGACAAACATTATATTAAAACATACCTTATATAAAACAAAAAAAAAAATACCTAGTTTGAAGCAATTTCATGTCTACAAACATAACCTTCTTAACACTTTAATGTCGACAAACATACCTTCTTAGCACTTTAATATCGACAAACATAACTTATGTTAAATAGGTTAGTGTCGATAAACATACCTTGTTTGAAACACTTTAATGTCGACAAACATACCTTATATAAGACAGGTTAGTGTCGATAAACATACTTTGATAGTTCTTGGCCCAATTTAGCCAAAATTTGTTTCTTCTTATCTCACATGCTAGACAGCAACATCTAGACAAAGTCTAAGAACTCGTGTGGTCTCATAGAAGGAGGGAAAGAGGTAGCTGTCTCTGTTGTGATAGAGCACTCGTAAGTAGAAGTCTGATGCTGAAGAAGGAGGGCAGTGTTTCGCGGGAGGACTTTAGGGAGAACTACCCTACATTTGCGTATCATATGCAAAAAAAAAAAAAAAACCAGAAAAGCTCCCACCGGATAATCCGACAAGATACTGAATATGCCAAACGCCATCGAATCTCTTCGTTTTTTGAAACATTATCTATTTCAAAGCCGCCAGCGGATTGAACCTCCGCTCTAATGCTCACCAGCGGAGCACGTTACCACTGAGCCACGAGTCGGGATGCCAAAAATTACATAAGTAAAATTATACATCGATTTACGCAATTTTCGCTTTACTCTCTTATCAAATAACTATAAGATATTACTAGGTGGGAAACACGATGGTTACTAATATAGAAAAAAAAAAAAGAATGTATTTTATTTTTAACATAAATTTCAATAAAAAAAAGTTTGTTCATTCAAATGTACCTTGATATTAATATTTCCATTGGTGAAGATGATTTCAATTTCAATCTGTACAAAAAACAAGTAATATATAAAAAAAAAAATAAAGTTTTAATCAGTTCCTACTTTTTTCACTCTACTGCAGAAAGCCCTTTATAAATAATTTTCATTCATTTTTGTAAGTTTATCTGGCGCCATCTGTTATTAGATACATGCAACTTAAATTAAAAAAAAAAAAGAACCTAAAATCAATGAATTAAATTTAATTACTGAATTAATATTTGAAAAACTGTATTACCATCCAGTGTCATCCACTGCATGTTCAAAAAAATGTATTTGAACTTGAGTGGATGAATCAAAAAGTATTTTATGGACGATTGAAAATTTCAACAAGATATATATATATATAGGGAGAGTGTGAGCTAATAGAAGGAATTGAAAAAGAAGGTTGTTTTACGATTTAAGAACCACTCTGCTTTTTTCTAAATAATCACGACATCCTAACTAGCGGGAGATCTTTGGTAAATTGTCCCTCAACCGGCGACACGACTCCGTTTCGCTGTAGGCGGTTTCGCGACAAGCGGGGGGAGATTTACGGCCCTCCGAGTCAAAGGCTCCCTTGTGAGTGAAAGATAACTCACTTATCATAACAGCCTTCCATTACACTGACATTCGAGAAGGTGCTAAGTTCGCGTCGGAATTTTCGACAAGGCACGATTCCAGCTCGACACATTGCTTGTAGCAGGCCGATGATAATGTCGAGTGGATGGGTTGACAGGAGATTCGCTGGAGTGGGAAATAAAGAGTAAATAAAACAGTAAAGCCGCCAGTGCAAGGGCGATTTTTGAAGGGAGATTATTTAGTTAAAAATATGAATTGTTTTTTATGCAGATTCGTGCACTAGTGACTTTTGAGTTGTGGTAACTCAATAGATGCACTTGGTTTTTATTTCAACGGTGACAACATGCTAGTAACGCACCCAATGGAATAGAAAGTACACGCTCGAATGCACCATTCATTATTTTGTTGCCTTCAGTGGGTGAATTTTGTATTATTTTCATTTCTTTCTTTTCTTATTGTAAACTTAATAAACATCAAATCAATGCACATAGATTTTTGAGATTGAAAAATAAAAGACTATCGTTATAGGATTGCAAAATGAAGAAATATTCTGATAAACATTTTTAAAAAGAAATTGTGGTGGGAAGTTGGTAAGACTAAGCTGTGGCAACTATGGAACCACCTAATGCGCATTTAATGAGGAGTAAAGGAACTTTTCAGCATCGGAATAATTTAATCACCAAACGAAAATGTTGTCAATGCACGGGGGGGGATATAAATAAGGAAATAATTGTTTTTATTCGAATTGTTGTAAAAATACTAATTTGTACCAACGCATCAAATTAAGCACTGCGCAAAAATAAGATGGAGCAGCCATAACCAGAAGCCGTTTTAGAGGCTTACTTCATCGTACCATCTTACAAGCTTATTATAGGACTTTTACATTAAAAAGTCCTATAACAAGGGTGACCATCCCGATGCTCGACTCGTATATTTTTCCGGACAGTAAGATTTATTGCACTTTTACAAAATATATTTATTTTATAATGATCAAAGTAGTGAAAACCAAGGTATTAAAATAATACATTGTGTGTGCATCCATATATTCAAAAATTAACTGCTGAAATTATGAGAAATAATTAACTTTGATTTTAAAATAATATTTTGGCCAATATATGACAGACATTGCCTGTTTTATTTATGAGTTTACGGTTATGAGTTAGAAGAATAATTAAATTATATTCTGCGAACTCATGATGCTGACGCATCTTGGAACATATAATATAACAGGTTCTATATTTCACTTTAAGTGACCTCAGTAATGCGGTGACAATTCCTAGATATGCACAGTTGATTGTTGATAGAAGAGCAAACGAGACTCTTAGTTGAAGTTGTTAGCACTTCTGGTTCAAGTTACACCTACGAAACTTTTTTTTTTTTTTTTTTTTTCTAAAATGAAATTCCAAACACAAAACACGCTCATACAAAACGGACGCAACACTCATTACGATGTGCATATACCCAAATTGAGATCGATTTGCAAAAATAAGTCAAAGAGTGGAGAAACACATATCGAATTAGTAAAACAAATATTTTTAATGATTTCATTTTCTTTGTTTCGTTTATATTTGTATATTTTTAGATTTCCTTTTTAGTGTTATATATTTTTTTACAATGTGCGTTTAGTATAGCGGAGTTATGTGGCCAGCAAGATCATTTGGGTTGGCCTCCCCTGTCCTATAATAAGCTTACAAGTTTTCAGAATTTATTAATACATTAAAAAAAAACAAGAATCAGATTCAATATTAGTAAAGAAATTAACTCTTAATTGATAAATATTTTAATTAGTTATTTTTTTTAATTTATTGCAAATTAAAAGATTAAAACTAGTCATACTAATCTAGTCTAATCATTAGTTCTTTATTCTGTTAACAGAAGTAAATATCCCTTTTAATCGTATTTAATTTTGCTTTGTAGATAGATGATAGTTTCAAGTGTAACTTTTCAAAATATACTTGGTAAAAAGAGAAATATTTATTGAAAAAAAAAAAAAAAGCTCATATATTTATATGAACGAAAAACAGGCATGATATATAACAGATTTTTATGTCCCGAGAGAAAGGAAAAAAAGAATTACAAAAATGGCGACACAGTAGAGAATACTTTTTGACAGAAAAAGTGTATAAAAATAGGTGGAGTTCTCAGATTACGCAGTCTGTGATTACGCGGGTCACATTTTGGGAAAACGCCCTGTCTGTGGTTTATATCACATTACTTCTAAATATCTTCCTTTGAAGAAATATGTATCGAATAAAGGAATTCGAACAGCACTTTTTCCCCCGCTAAATTTCCCTCCGTTTTTGAGCTGCCGTTATATATATCGGTGGTCCTTCCATCTTCAATTGATAGCGTTTTGTGTTGATAAATGGCTGAAATTCCCGTCGAGATTTGACTTTGGGGGAAAAATTTTTTTTAAGGGAGGAACTTACTGTATAAAATATGGATGGATAAATCTATAGAGGGATTTTCACTCATATATTCCTGAGAGGGAAAAAAAAAATGGAAGTATTCTAATGAAATAAAAAAGGAAAATAAATTCCCTCGTAAATTTCAATTTATTATGCATAAACATGGTTTTTATTTCTATATACTGTAATGAATAATGGCACAAATTGCAAAATCGATTGAAAATAAATCTATCTAATATGATTCAACAAATTCAACCTTATCCAGGATCTAAAATGGGGTTGAGGAGTGGATTTCTATATAGTACCCACATTCTATCACTACAGCCTGCCTATCACTTCTTCCTATAGCTCTACAGAGAATAATACATTCATGTCCATAAATTATGGATAATGAAGTTCAGGCAAAGAAAGAGACAGAAGCAAAAACAAATTTGACTTATTTGTAAAGTCTATTTATTAAACAAAAAGGTAAAGAGCAAAAAAGATGCTATATGTTTGACATAATGTGGGGCCTGATGGCCGAATGCGTTCGGTACCACAGGTATCGGGTTCAAATCCCGGCTTTTGCCCATGGGTGCTGTAGTGGTTCGGAATCCACTTTAAGCCGTAGGTCCCGGTCCTAATAGGAACGTAGAGCTCTGCGGGGGCATTGTTACTCCGTGGCTTACCATCAAGTTACACGCGCCCCCTGGGTAATGCAAAGTGAGTAACAACGGCGCAGCCCTTATGGCGAAGATCACGGTCTATTTGCCAGCTGCATTAGAAGAAAAAAAAAATGTTTGACATAATTAGAAAAATTGCGATTTTTACTCCCTGGAGCAAATTTCAAAAAGAACCTATTTAAAAAAAAAAAACAGTATAACATGGTTAGTATGATGGTTAATATGGAGTATGTCGGATAGGATGCAATATAGGCCTTACAACGCCTAGGCATGCTGAGTATCAAATTATCAATCTGATCTTGGGGAATATTACCATTCCTTATATACCCCTCTCTTACACTCTCGTCATTGTGACGTACTATCCGCGCCATCTGGTGGTTTCTGTAATTTGCATATTCTTCTTCAAGATGTGTGTGATAATTCTACTGGTGAAATTTTTATTTTAGAGTTCAATTTCTGTGTGATTCTGAATTATTCTTAATTTATGGACATGAGTGTACTTCCATTGAGCTAGAGGAGGAAGAAGCCAGAATATGATAATTATGAGAAAATATAGAATATGATGATAATAATGAGAGAATATATAATATAATTATGAGAAAATATAGGATATGATGATGAAAGAATGTAGGATATGATAATAATAATGTGAGAATATACGATATGATGATAATAATGAGAGTATATAGGATGATGATGATAATAATGAGAGAATATAGGATATGATAATAAAGAGAATAATGATAATGAGAGAATATAGGATATGCCGATAATAATGAGAGAATACAGGATATGATGATAATAATGAAAAGAATATAGGATATGCTGATAATAATGAGAGAATACAGGATATGATGATAATTATGAGAGAATATAGAATTATGATTATAATAAGGAGTGAATATAGGATATGATAATTATGAGAGATTATATAATGATAGAATATATGATGTTAATAATGAGAGAATATAGGATATGATGATATAATAAGAGAATATAGGATATGATAATAATGAGATAACAAAAGGATATGATAATAATATTGCAAGATATACATATTATTATATCCTGCATTATGATAATATTATTGCAGAATATTATTATCATAATACAGGACGTGATAATAATTTACAGAATTATTGTGCCTATCATCGGAATATAATAGACGATAACTAACTGCAAATAATTATTTTCTAAGTGCAAAAATAACCAAATATATTCTGAGTTTTTTTTTTTTTTTAATCTCATTAATATATATGGCTTCGCAAATAAAAGTCTTTTCCAATCAATATAAGTATTGATTGAAAATAACTCATAATACTTCAAATACTTCAAAATACTTCAAAATTTCATAATACTTCAAAACTGAGTTCACCAAAAATTTTGGTCCATAGAGGTACTTAAAGTTCATAGAGGTAGTCCCTTGATGAGTAAAAACCCCAGCGTCATACACTGCATCGTATATGATATCAAATAATAATAATAATAATAATAATAATAATAAAATAATAAATAAATAATAATGAAATAATTTTTATCATTATTTATATCATTTTTATTATAGCCATTATTTTAATATGTGTAATTAGGCTGAAATGGATTTATGGAAATGCAATGAGTTTCCGAACTTGAATAGTTGGGTTTGAAACACGACAAGCAAAGAACAAAGCAGAACCGAAAGCTGCAGTGTCTAAGCCGGGAATGAGTAATATAAATCCCTAGGCCGAAAAATCCTCCCATTTAATTCCAGCATTAGAGACGGGTGATAATCTTTCAGATACTTTCCTGGAGATATTTTTCCAAATCATTAAGATACAGAGTATGTGACGTGTATCAGGTTCTTAATAGTACTGGATAAAGCTGAATCTGTTAAATATTTACAATTTTAATAGGAAATAGCATGGGAGATGGGATTAGTCCTTTGAGAAAAAAAATATTAATAATTTTAAAAGATAAAAGTACTGAAAAACAGAAATCCATTTAAAAGAAGGAATAAAAAGAAACCGCATTTTTAAGTAATGAAATCTAGTAAAGAATTTTAACAGATAATTTATTTAAAACATCTACTTAATTCACAAATTAAATTTAGATACAAGAATCTAATCTCTAGTGGATTTAAATTTCTCGTTAATTTGCATACGACACACATTTTAGGAAATGTGAACTAAGAACTTTCAGTTTTAATCTCTTATAGTTAAAGGAAAGGAAAATTAAAATAAATATTCCGTTAGAGAATTGTAATCTTGTTTTATTATTAGATGGAATCGCTTTAATCTTGATATATAAACGGTTAATGCCAGTAAAAATTCGACTTATCTATTTAGATATACTGAGTCCTTATTTTTGATTTTCCATCATTATAAATTTAACAATTCAAATATTTACGAGAGTAGTCATCATTTTGAATTAGTTTGGTTCACTCAAGAAAAATAATACTTATCGTAACACTCATATAATTAGGCGAATAAAAGGTCTTTTAATACACTTTGTGTTTATTGTATTAGTAAAATAAATTTAATATTATTTCAAAAATATTATTAAATATTTATAAATTTAATTAATAATTATTATTTAATATATTTAACAATAATTAATAATTATATATTATATAATATTAATAATATATTCAATTTATATATTTAATAATAATTAATAATTATATGACTATTTTTATATTTATATATTTTATTTATAGGGCCTGATGGCCGAGTGGCTAGCGCTCTGACTCTTCGTACCACAGGTTTCGTTTCCCGAGTCCGGGCGGTGCCATGGATGTTTGTAGTGGTTCAGAATTCACTCTAAAGCGTAGGTCCCAGTCTAACCTGATCATTGAGCGTTGCGGTGGAATTGTTACTCAGCGCCCGTAGCTTGTTTTCAAGCAACACGCACCTCCTGGGTAGTGCTAAGTGAGTAACGTCGTTGCGGAGCGTACCTTCAGGCATAAAAGACAACTGTCTACATGTTCGCCAGTTGCATTAGAAGAAAAATATATTTTATTATAAATATTATTTTAAAAAATATTTTTATTATTTCAAAATTTTCTTCTATATACATTTTATTAAAACGTTAAATTTTCTTAAATACTTTTTTAAGTATTCAATTCTATTAATGTTAATTTTTTACAGCTCTTCAAATAATGTTAGAATGGAAGAAATTTTTCAACAAAAATTTTTAAAACAATAAATTGATATATTTTAAATGAAATAAATGTGTAACTACAAAATGCGCCTATTTAATGGAGTAATTTTTTTCATTCTCCTTTTTAGAAAAATTATAAATGTGTTACATACTTGAATAGTATCTTGAATGTGCTACAGCTGGTATTCGGACATAGTTGTTCGTTCTGTTTGTTGCATTTACTTTTGAGGACACAAGTCTGTTAGTTCGTATACAACTAGTCATTGCATGGCTCGTACCTCAACGCTAGTCATTTTGAGAACTTTTCTATGTAAAGACCAAGTCATTTATTTATAAATGTTATTCTCAAATACCATGTTGTTCTATGTAAAGTAAATACCATGTTGTTCCATCTAAATACATTTGAATATATGTAAAAGGCCATATCATTTATTTATAAATGTTATATATCATATGTAAAGAATATCATATTTATAAAATATCATGTTGAAATCTAAATATCATGATGTAATCATCAATTCGTTTAAGCTTCTATTAAAGCTATTTTTCGTGCCATCCATGACATCATTTTTTTCTTCCACACTTTTCTTAAAATACATCGCAGAGGTATGGTTCCTTAGGCAATTTTTATCTGCTCGGAACTCAGATACCCGCCCTGTATCGTGTATGTGATATTAGAGAGTTTTTGCATAACGTTTTTGTATCTTCCGATATTTTCTTCCTAGCGCGCATGCACATAGGAATAGCTCAGTAGTGCAGTATTACGGATACGTATGCGCAATAGATACAATGTTTTCCTATGAGCATGCGCTCTAGGAAGAAAAAAATATCGGACAATAAAAAAACGCTATGCAAAAACTCTCTATTGTCGGGGTCGAAAACCCTGTATATTTGAGAAAACATTTTAATGTGTTGTATATCTCCGTTCTTGGAGGACTCGAACGATGAAGAAGTAGGATCAAAGTGAACGACATCATTAAAAAACAACCTCGTTAAAATTTTTAAAGTTTGACTTGTAGGAGAAAATACAGAAAACACCACCAATTTTGAACGTCGATGCGATAAATGTACAATAATTTAAATGTGGGTACTTTTTCTCAAAGCAGTGACTGCTGTAAAATCTAGTATGACTGAACGTGACTCATCCTGTAGTTAAACTGAGCATGTTTTTTCTCCTTTTTTTTCTCTGAGGTATTGTTGGCCTCGATTTTCACTAATGTTTTTCAAAAGGCAACTAATCAACGGGCGTTGATAAGAAGGAATCGCCTTCTTCTATTCTCGGCAGCCCGTGGTGGGCCAGAGGCCTATCCAAGAACCTTCTTCCATTCAATCTCTGCTTTGCGACAGTTTTTTCAGTTAGTACCTCTTAAAACTTTAAAATTTGCCTCACACACAATCGGCCTATCTCAACTTGCCTACCCTTAGTTCTAGTTCCAAAAGGTATATAGTTGAGTCTCCTAAAACGTCAAGGATGAGGGGTCTGTCTATTTGGTAGATGTGGCCCACAAACTTCATACGTCCTATATTGACGAATTTAATGGTATTTGCCTCCTTAAACAACCTATATAATTCAAAATTTCGTCGTTGCTTTTACAATCCATTCACATTCTCACATCATTCACATCGCCACATAATCTGTTCACATCCTCTCATCATCCAAATCGCCAAACATATCGAAAAGAATGTCCAGCATTTGCATTTCGTATGAGTGATAGCCATGCAATGCAAGACAAATGCAAAAGCAAATGCAAGAGATATAAAAGATGCAGCCTGTCACCACCAGGTATGAGTACCAATGTGAGAAACTTATACACATTGTTACAATTACTAACGATTCAAATTGTTTTGGGAAAAAGTAACTACAATGGATGTCATGATAGATAGCTATAAAATGCAGGACAAATACAGAAGCAAGTGCAAGAGAAATGCAGGATGCAATCGGTCACCACCAGGTAGCATGACTATCAATATCAGACGATTATACACATTATCAGAATTATTAACGATTGAAATTGTTTTGGAAAACATTGACTACAATGGACGCCATGAATGGATTTGAACCCGAGTCCTTCATGTTAGTGGAGTTCGTTAGAATTAAGTTACGAGTCAGACAGCCAGGATCTTTTTCACTGAGCCTTGACGAAAGGCCAAGCAACTTGCTTAACAGAAGAATTTTAATTAAGTACAATGCATTATTTGTATTTATTAACGATTGAAATTTTTCAGACAACAGTGACTATAATGGACGCCATGAATGGATTTGAACCCAAGTCCTCCTGCATGCTAGCTAAGCTCATTAGAACTAGGTTGCGAGTCAGACAGCCAGGCTCTTTTTCACTGGGCCTTGACAGAAGGCGAAGTAACTTGCTTAACAGAATAATTTTAATTAAGTACAATGCATTGCTTGTTTCTGCTTTTAATGCGATTTCAAATCAACTTCGTCTGGAAACAATTCTCTTCTTGAGATTTCCTTTCCTTTAACATAAATTACGTTAAATCCTCGAGTAGAAATCCGATACCTACTCAAGAACTTCAACTCTTTTCCTCTTGTGTGTAGGAGACATCCTGCTCCGAGGGTGATTTAGCCTCGCTGGAAGTGAAGGAGAAAGAAAGTGAACTATAGTTATCTGGATTGCATGGACATAAAACATGTGTTTCTAAATCCACTCTCTTCACTTTCCCATTCGTTCAACAAAGACGACATCGGATCGGCGATTCAAAAAACAAGTCAGGGAAAAAGAACAGAAACACTCAAAACCGGTCGATAGAGATAAAAAAAAATAAATAAGTAAAGTCACAGCTACTGCGCGTAAAATTCAATCTCACCTTTCAGAGCGATTTCTTCTCTTATCCCTTTCCAAACTACTCTCACGGAACACCAACGACTGGAGTTTAAGTACTTTTTCAAGAAGTTGAGTTCTTTTGCGATAACGGGGTTTTTCCAGTGATACTGTTTTTGTCGATGGTCGACTTAGTCGATGCGATTTACTTCGTGGGAACATCGCAAATGTTATCGGTCGTGTTAAAACCCCTTGTAACACCCAAAGTGTTGGCTTTCTCGGCCGGATATTTATGGATACATTTTCTCTCTCATCATGCAGTGCCGAGTTCACGCCCATCGAACTTTTCTTTTTTTACTTTCTTTTCGATGGGATTAAAGACTGACATTCTTAATGCTTAAATTCACTCGTAAAACTTATCTTTTTGTTTCCAAATGATGGGCAGTGATACTCAAGTCATAATCATAGATATGTAATTAAATTAAATTATAATTAATTCACCGTGGATATAGTGATAGATATGTAGTGAATTTAACACTGCACAGAGTGCACAACGGGAGAAGGGCGCTGCGACATATCACTAACATTTTTCCTATCCTAATTTCGTCCTCATTGGCGCAAAAGCACTATAATGGACCAAAGCCGTCTGCCTACTGTCAGATTTCAAGACAGACGATGTTTTCTTTTTAAAGGGTAGGGTTGTCAACCATACGTCCTATTTGAACAGGACGTACGGTTTAAAGTGAATTCGAACCACTACAAACATCCATGGGGGTCTGAATGGCCGAGTGTCTAGCACTCTGACGCTCGGATCCACTGGTTTCGGGTTCGAGTCCTGGCGGTGTCGTGTATGTTTGTAGTGGTTCAGAATCCACTTTTAAGTCGTACGTCCCGGTCTCATGTGACTGTAAAATGTGACGGAGGCAAGTCAAACTTCTACTTACGAGTGCTCCATCACAACCCCTTTCCCTTCAACCATGAGTTCATGCGGATTCGTGGGCTTAAACTAGATGTCTACCAAGTGAGATAAGAAACAACAACAAAATAAACGTCCATGGCACCGACAGGACTCAAACCCCGGGTGTCCTACTCGCACTGAACGCCCGGGTGCTAGTCACTCGGTCATCAGGCACCTGCCACACAATTTAGAACCTCTAACATTCGGAGATTCGCACCTTTTGCCACCCGTCCCCCATCTCAATAGAAAGACTGCAAGCTTGCGGATTTATCTTAGTATCCGGATATAAATGTGGTTAACTGCCAGGGTTGCACCGTGATACATTTACTACATTGCATTTCCATTTTGCAATCACGATTTAGGAGAAAATTATTCCTGGAAATTTCATTTTTATACCTTTCTCGTGATGTCCAGTTGGTGGTTATTAGATTAAAGTGTGCACAAAAGGACCATAGAGCGACAAATCAAACCAAACCAAATCCTGAAGTCCAAGGAAGAATTTTCCTACCTCTTGATTTAATCCCCATTATAAACATGGGAGCTTTCGACCCGCCTGTGCTATTTCAGTTTCGAATCTTTCTTTAAAAGTTCAGAGGAGATGGATGGATACTTTGGCTTTTCCAACTTTTAACTATTCACATTCAAAAGATTGAAAGTTTGGGATATCAACATATAATTTATTTGCTCTATCCAAAATAAACTCATGTTATTTGATTCACTACAAAATTAAAGCAGGAATCCTTTTTTAAATCATTTTTAAATTTCTGAATTTTTAAATCCCTGAAATTTTATGTCTTATTAAAACAAGAGCCGGAATGATTTTGTAGATAGCATGTTGAATTTCCGAACAAGGGGTGGGCGATGCCAATCTAGGTCATCCTCCCTCCTCTTCGTTATAATTTTTTGAGGCAAAATTTGGGCACAGTAAAAATATCTATAAACTATTGTCACAAATGTACTTTATACATTTTTTATATTAAGTAGTACTAAAACAATTAGAAATAAACCAATAAATGTGTGCATTAACTGACCTATTGCATTAGCTTGAAGCTAATGATAACATTAACAAAACTCTTAAAAAATGCCTTCTTATTAAGTAATTTATAATTGAAACATTTTTATATGTATATATATATATATATATATGCAACGTATGCAATTTGTATGTAGTTAAGCAAAAGATTTAAATACAGACTCAAGATTGATGACACTAATAGTGATATGTTATTTTACAATTCTGCAAATTAATGTTTTTTTATGGTATTATTATAGTAGTTACTTTTGTAGTATCCGTCACGGCTTCTTCATGATGTTATCAACATTACCAAAGTAGCTGTTATTTCGAGGTGTGCAAAGGTCTTGCTTATAATGATGATTGAATGTTAAAAACGGGGAAGCATAGGGGGATAAACCCCTATTGGTGAAACAACTCCCTTCCAATAACATAACAATGCACAAGGCACTGCATTTGCCGAAACTATTACTGATATCGTGCCAATGATATCGAGAATCGATCCTGGCCAATTGTCATTCCGTGGTAATCAGCAGGTTGAACAAGGTCAACAGTTTACGTGACAGCAGTTTAAGATAACATTTATAGTTTCTCGTGTTTAAATTGCAACACGAATGTGAAGTGGACTCCCTTCAAATGAACAATACCCCCCTCCATTTACTATCTTAGAGATACCTAGGGGGATAAGCGCAGAAGGAATAATTAGCGTTAAGATTTGCGCTTAAATCAGCGGGTAAAGATAGTAGCTGAACAAATTGATTGCAGGGATATTCTACAAGAAGATATTCGAATGTGCAGTTTTTATTTTTTTTTTTTTTTATCTTTCGCAATTGTTCTGTTAGTGTTAGCGTCGTTGAAAATCCATAGAATGGTAAAGATGGTAAGAATGGTAATAATTAGTGGAAAGATTTACGCGTAAATCAGGGGGAATAGTAAAGGAAAAAAAATTTAATGAAGGGATAATTTGCAGGAAGAAATTCGAATGTGCATGTTTATTTCTTTTTTTTTCTTTGGTAGTTGTTTGGTTAGTGTTAGCGGCATTCAAAACCGTTAGACAATTATGTAAATCATTGTGAGTGATGCTCATAAGATATCCCTTTTTTTTTTCCTTTTTTGTAAAACAGCTTCGGCTTTTAATTTTTTATCATTCATAGTCTTGATGTTGTGATTAGTTGAGATTGTAATACAGATTCGATGAGGTTTTTTTTACTCTCTTGGAAATAAAATGATTTTTGTAAAAGAGTCTCAAGTGAATTATCAAGTAATTTAAAAATTAAATTATGGGATAAAAAAAAATGCAGATTTATATTCTGAATCTTTTAATATTTAATTACAAAGAATAAAATATCAGGATTATTAGATCTGTTTTACCTTTTTTGTCTCTGCTTTTTTTTTTCCTATTGCATATTTTTAAAAGCTAAATTTAGTTGAACAATACATATTATTACCTAATGACACTCATGTCCATAAATTAAGGATAATTCAGAATCACACAGAAAAAAATTGAACTCTAAAATCATTTTTCAAAATTTCACCTGTAGTCAAATTATCACAGACACCAAATTGAAGAAGAATATGCAAATTACAGGAAACCACCAGATGGCGCGGATAGTACGTCACAATGACATGCCAATTTATGTATATTAGTGTAAGTAGAGGGGTATATAAGGAATGGTGGCAAAGAAGTAAAATTGTTCACAAGCGCTTTAAAAAAAGCCTTTCAGTGCAATAACCCATAGTTATGGCACAAAGGAAAGCGCTTAAAAGGCTTTTGGATGATTTGGATTTTTTACGTGGTAGAATTATCGGACGACTGGAATGTGGACGTACGCAGCTGGAAGTATCCGAGGAACTTGGAATGGCCCAAAGTGTCATCTCCAGACTTTGGCAACGATTCCAAGATGATGGTAATGTGAGTAGATGTTACAGTACAGGTCGCCCCCGAGTTACAATGCCGAATGAGGACCGGTATTTAGCAGTTACTGCCAAAAGAAACAGACGGAGCACAGCATCAAACCTGTCTCGTCAGCTCTCTTCAGCTACTGGTACGACAGTTTCAAGGCAGACCGTGTACAGACGCTTAGGGCACATTGGTCTATATGCTCGTAGGCCTGTCAGATGTGTTCCACTTACCGCAACTCACTGTCGCCTGCGATTAACCTGGAGTAGAGAGCATGCATTGTGGACACCGCAACAGTGCTCTTGTGTGATGTTTTCCGACGAGTCCAGGTTTAGTTTGCAGTCTGATTCTCGCCGGACTTTCATATGGAGAGCGCCAGGTACCCGTTACCACCAAGAGAAAACCATTGAACGACACCGTTACGGTGGTGCAGGATGGCTCGTTTGGGGAGGAGTTATTCTTGGTTCCAGAACTGACTTGCATGTTCAGAGTGTAACGATGACAGGCCACATCTTTCGGGATGTCATTCTGGAACAACATGTACGTTTGTTTCGGGGCTCCATGGGGGCTGAATTTCTGTTTATGGATGACAACGCCCGTCCTCACCGTGCAAACATTGTAGACGAATGTCTTCAATTGGAGGATATCACCCGTATGGATTGGCCAGCATACTCACCGGACTTGAATCAATAGAGTATGTGTGGGATATGCTAGGCCGACGAATTGCAGCCCGTCAACCCCCTCCCACCTGTGAACCGGAACTTCGGAGGGCATTGCTTGATAAGTGATGTAATATTCCCAAGATCAGATTGATAATTTGATACTCAGCATGCCTAGGCGTTGTAAGGCCTGTATTGCATCGTCCTGGAGACATACTCCATATTAACCATCACACTAACCATGTTATATTGTTTTTTGTAAATGGGGTTCTTTTTGAAATTTGCTCAGGGAGTAAAAATCGCAATTTTATTAATTATGTCAAACATATAGCATCTTTTTTGCTCTTTACCTTTTGTTTAATAAATAGACTTTACAAATAAGTCAAATTTGTTTTGCTTCTGTCTCTTTCTTTGCCTGAATTTCATTATCCTTAATTTATGGGCATGAGTGTAATAGCTGTCCTATTGCACTAATTATTAGCTTCCAAGAACGCTAATAATTAGTGCAGATTATTTATTTGATGCAATATTATTTTAACGCAATATTATTTTTGATATTATTTTTTAATGCAACATTATTTTAACGCAATATTATTTTTGATATTATTTTTAATGCAATAATATTTTGATACAATATGATCTCTTATGGAACAGTTACGGACACATAGTTTGAAGAAGATGAGGGTATCTTTTATAAAATTGAGGCATGTTTGAAGCATATGGCCGTGAATTGAGACATTTTTTTTAAAGAATGGTGGTATTTTTAAGAGACAAATCTTTTTAAATAACTCCTTAAGGAACCTATTCCCTTTAAAAGACCCCTTCCAGTCTAGTAATTTCTCTTAAGGGAACGATTTCCTTCGCTACAAATTTATCAGAACTTTTTGCATACCTTCACTGAACATTTAATACATTTTAATACACCAATGGTTCACCGGAACATAGTCTATGAAATGCTGTTTTAGAGATTGAAGAGATCTTTTAAGGACCAATTCTCCTTAAAGGACCAATTCCCTGGCAATTAATTCCCCTCAAAAGGATGAATTCCATTTTAGGCAACAACACTTCTGGCTTGTATCTAATCGAAATTGTATTTTCTTTTTCAAGGAGCAATTGCTAAACATTTATGGAACACCAGTGTTTTCAGTGGAATGTACTTTAGGAAGTGCTGTCTTAGATAATAAAGAGGATCTTTAAGGGACTAGTTATCCTTAAAGGATGAATTCTATTTTTAGGCAACAACACCTCGGGCTACTATCTAATCGAAATTGTATTTTCTTTTTTAATTCCTTCTATTAGCTCACACTCACCCTATATATATCTTGTTCAAATTTTCAATCGTCCATAAAATACTTTTTATTCATCCACTCAAGTTCAAATACATTTTTTTTGCACTTGTAGTGGATGACACTTATTGTTAATACAGTTGTTTCAAATTCATTAATTCAGTAATTAAATTTAATTAATTAATTTTAGTTTTTAGATTTAAGTTGCATATATCTACCAATAGATGGCGCTAGATAAACTTAAAAAAATGAATGAAAATTATTTATAAAGGACTTTCTACATTGTAGTGAAAAAAAGTAGGAATTGACTTTTTAAAATTTTTTTTTTTTATACATAACTTGTTCAAGGAACAATTGCTAAACATCTATGGAACGCCAGTGATTCAGTATAATGCATTTTAGGAAGCGCTGTCTTAGAGAATAGGAGGAACTTTTTAAGGGACCAACTGCACCCCGCCTTGTCACGGAAACCTTATTAACATGGAGAAAATCGTGTACCAACACAATTCATCCGATAAAATATCTTAAATATGGGGTGAATTTCGATATGCAAGACATCGGATTCATTGACGTTGAGACGTGAGTGTTATCGATATAAAGAACAGTTGAAAAAGATGATTGTTACTAAAAAGAGTGTTATTAATTTTTGATTATTGGCTTTTTGCCCATGTGTGGTCATGAAACACTTTACAGTGCACCTAAATAGCGCCCCCAAATTGGTTGAGAAATGGTGTGGACAGAAGTAATTGTAGGCTTTTGTGTATGATTATACAAAAATTCTGATAAAGCAGTTTTAAAAATAAAATCTTTTTGCCATGTTTTGCGGAAGTCTTTCTTGGAAGTGAGATTAGTGAAATGCTGTGGTAAATGGAGTAAAACGGGAGACCGCAAAAAGGAAACCATAATCACAATATAAATTTATTACAGATATGCATCAACATCTACGGGCTTGATGGCCGAGAGACAAGCGCTTTGGCGTTCTGTGCCACAGGTTTCGGATTTGAGTCCCATCGCTGACATGGCTGTTTGTAGTGGTTTGGAATCCAATTTAAGCCGCAGGCCGGGTCTAATATGATATATAGAATGTTGGGCTCAGTTTGGCAATCCTACCCTTGTAAAACAAAACCTGTCCAGAAATGCAGCCTGATGCCAAGCGGCTAGCGCTCTGACCTTTGGTATCACAGGCTTCAAGTTCGAATCCTGGTGGGGGTATGGGTGTTTGTAAGTGGTTCGGAATCCCCACTTTAAATTGTAGGCCGCTCTGTTTAGTCATCGTGTGCACAAGATGACCGTAGAGCGACAATCCAAACCAAAACTGTCCCGAAATCTGCCATTAGGCAGACGGCTTCGGCCGTCACGTCCGTTGCATATCTTCAAGCTACACGTACCCCTGGGTAGTGCTAAATAAACAACAGCGATGCAGCCCATGCGTATGGCATAAAGATAACTGTCTCTCTATTGCCAGCTGCATTAGATAATATATATAATATGATAGAGCAGAAGAACTTTAAAAAAATCCTTTTTTATAAATTTGAATAATAGAGATTTTAGATTCTTCAAAGAATAAAGTATCAAACCTTCGCAAATTATTTTACCAATAATCTTTGGCATCAAGTACCGGACTATTTCAAAGCTCTTTTATAAGGCAGAAAATCACTATTGATTCAGAAACGTTGAAAATATTTTCCGACTGATAATGTATTCAATTCCATTTTATTCTTTGCATCAAAAAGCATTGCAAATGCAAATATCTATCTTTCAGCTTTTTTTCGCCCAACATAAAAAAGAAAGAATTTTAAGTTCTGAAGTACAAGCCGGAATATTGGCATTTCCATCAAATTTATATTCTAAAACTTCAAATAAAAAAATTCGATAAGTTCATCCTTTTTTGTCAGATGCAGGATTTTCTAAACTGTATAAACCATTGAATGCTATTTAAGGTTTGTTGGCTTTTTCCATAAAAAGCTGAATTGGTAATTCATGAGTCTCCCCATTAACTTTATCAAATTTTAAACAGTATTTAAAATGCAATCATTGAAAAGCTATTATTTAAATTTGGAATATTAAATATTATAATACATCAATTCATTTAGAGGAATGCAGATTATTTTATATGATCAAATAAATATATTAAGATTTTTTTTTATGAGTAAATCAAATGATGCAAATTCAAATTCAATGATTCAAATTTAAATGATTCAAATTCAAATTCAATGATTCAAATTTAAATGATTCAAATTCAAATTCAATTATTTTAATTTAAATTTAATGATTAAAATTTAAATTCAATGATTCAAATTCAATGATTTTAATTTAAATTCAATCATTCAAATTTGAATTCAATCATTCGAATTCAATGATTCAAATTTAAATTCAATGATTCAAGTTCAAATTCAATGATTCAAGTTCAAATTCAATTATTTAAATTCAAATTCTTCAAATTCAAATGATTCAAATTCAAATTATTCAAATTCAAAATGACTCAAATTCAAATGACTCAAATTAAAATGATTCAAATCCAATGATTCAAATTCAATGATTCAAATTCAAATGATTCAAATTCAAAATGGTTCAAAAGGATTCAAATTCAAATGTTTCAATTGATCTAATAACACCTCATTATATTGCATATATTGAAAGACAACGAGTAATTATAAAGTGTGTCAATGTATAATCAATGAGTTTCAATGTGTAATTTGAATGTGTAACCCAATATGCACCGTGTGAATCACCGCAATGCAATGTGATTCTTCGTGTTTGAATCACTTTAATATGTGCAATGTGTTCTCATGTCACTTTTTCCCCTCACCTTATCTTATAGTAGACGACAATCTATCAAAACAAAAGCTGGTTTCTGAATTTGTGTCACATACAGCCACGAGGTTTCTATTCACTATGAAAGATTCCACTCATAGTTTCAACTCGGACAATATTCAATTCTCTAATTCAAAAAAAGTCACATATAACCACGATAATGCCATGACTTGCCTGACTAAGGATGCGATATACTTTACACTCTCTCCTTGTTTCTGAACACTACTAAAGGACTCGAACCTAACTCTTTCTACAGACTAGCTTAAGTTACTCCTATGTTTCAATGTGTAATCAATGTATTTCAATGTGTAATTTGAATATGGAATCATAATGTGCGCAATGTGAATTTTCGCAGTGTAACGGATTTTGATTTGTTTGTAGCTCTACGGTCATCTTATGCACACGAGGACTAAACAGATTGGGACCTACAGTTTAAAGTGAATTCCGAACCACTAAGAAACATCCATGCCACAGTCAGGATTCGTATCTGAAGCCTGTGATACCAAAAAGGTCAGACAGCTAGCCACCAGGCCGCGTATCGTGTTGAATCCCCCCTTAATATGTGCAATGTGTTCTCATATCACTTTTTCCCCTCACCTTATCTTATACTAGACGACAATCTATTAAAATGGAAGCTGATTTCTAAATTTGAGTCACATATAGCTACAAGGTTTCTATTCACAACGTAAGATTCCAATCATCGTTTCAATTCAGACAATCTTGAATTCTCTAATTCAGTTTTCAGAAAATGTCACATATAACCACAAGAATGCCATGACTAAGTACAGCCACGACAATACCATAACTAGCATGAATAAGGATGGAGATACTTTACAAACTCTCCTCTTATTTAAACACTACTAACAGACTCGAACCTAACCATTTCTATACACTAACTGAAGTTATCATTGTGTTTCAATGTGTAATCAATGTGTTTTATATGTAATTAATATATTTCAACATGTAATCAATGTTTTATATGTAATCAATGTGTTTCAACGTGTAATCAATGTGTTTCAACGTGTAATCAATGTATTTCAACGTGTAATCAATGTGTTTCAACATGTAATCAATGTGTTTCAACGTGTAATCAATGTGTTTCAATGTGCAATTTGAATGTGTAACCATAATATCAATGTGAATCTTCTTATTTGAATCACAGCAACTGAGTTCAAATACAATGTGCAACGTGTTCTCGTGTCTCTTTTCCCCTTCATCTTATCTTATAGTAGATGACCAGATCTGACAGCAGATCTACCAAAACGAAAGCTGTTTTCTAAATTTCAATCACATACAGTCACGGTGTTTCTATTCACAACGAAAGATTCACTCATAGTTTCAACTCAGATAATTTAAAATTATGTAACTCAGTTTTCAAAAATAGTCACATATTAACACTGAGAATGCCATTCACAGATAAAAACTTTCCATAACTCCCATTCATAAGTTCAGTTCTTCATCATTCGTATCATAGAGTCGACTTATACAGTCTCTACCTCATCTCCCAAATATGCGTTTTTATTTTTATTTAATAAACTATGGCGTCATTCCTTGTCCAGAATTCTTAATAGTTTACATCAAACAACAATAGAACAAAAAAAAAAAAAATGATTCACATACGACAGTCTTCCCGTTTCAGGGTTGTTGTTTCTTTCCACACAGCTCCACATGACATACGATCCAGTTCAAAACAAATCATGGGAAACGTGAGTTTCGACTTTAATCTGTCCGTTTTACGTTAAATACCATCTGGACTTCGTTTGGCGTCGTCTACTGTCTGCGAGTTGTTTTACGAGGAAACCTGCTGATATTAGCGACATTATAAAAGACTCCCATTCTCTTTCGAAATGTAAAGATTCGAGTAAGGATTGTATTGTACATATGTAGAGAACAACATGTCTAAGAGACATTAAAAGATTAAGCTTTATAACTGTGATTATATCCTTACTTTATATGCAGCATATGAATATTTAGTTTAATATATGCAACAATATCCTAATATGGAGTTAAAAGCACTAACATGAGACATGATATTCACAAGTAAAAAAAAAATTGTTATTTTATGAAGAAAAACGATTATAAATTATGTTTTCAATTAACTGTAGAGAAGGTGTAAGAGGTCCTATTCTTTTTGAAATGTAAAAATTCGAGTTATCATTATATCATAATGAACAACATGTCTAAAGACATTAAAAATTAAGTTTTTTAACTGTGATTATGTGCCTAATTTATATGCAGCTTATGAATATTTAGTTTAAAATATGCAACAATGTCCTAATATGGAGTTTAAAAGTAATAACAAGAGACATAATATTCACAAGTAAAAAAAAAAGTTGTTATTTTATGAAGAAAAAAAATTATAAATTCTGTTTCCAATTAATCGTAGGGAATGTGTAAGCCGTCCCATTCTCTTTTGAACTGTAAAGATTCGAGTTAGGATTGTATCTTACATATGTAACAAATAACATGTTTAAAAGCAATAAAGATTATGTTTTTATAATTGTGATTATGTGCCTAATTTATATGCAGCTTATGAATATATAGTTAAAAATATGCAGCAATTTCCTAATATGGAGTTAAAGGACTAACATGATACATAATATTCACAAATAGAAAAAATAGTTATTTTACGAAGAGCAAAATTATAAATTCTGTTTTTACCTAATTGTTTATATAATATAACCCCGTTGTTGTTTATTGTTTAATAGATAATTATGTTTATAATGTAGTATAACTATGTTATATTTATATAATATAACTCCATTGAATATGTATATTGAATATGTATATGTATTATATTGCAAATAAGAGCCGGCTCGAGGTTCAATGGCAACGCGCGCCGCTAGTGAGCATGAGGACTGAAGTTAATTCCGTTGACTGCTTTTTTTTAGACACTATTTCAAAAACGAAGAAAGAGATTCGATGGCGTTTGTGATGCTCAGCATCTTGCCTCGATAGTCGGACTATCTGCTGAGAGTTGGGCCTGAATGGCCTAGTGACTAGCGCTCTGGCGTTCGGTGTCACAGGTTTCGGGTTCGAGTCCCAGCTGTGCCATGGATGTTTGTAGTGGTTCGGAATCCCCTTTAAACCGTAGATCCCAATCTCATATGACTATAGAGCGTCACGGAGTCATGTCAGACTTCTACCTAAGGGTGCTCCATCACAACTGAAACTGCCCCCTTTCCCGTCAATCTTGAATCTATACGGGTTCGTGGTCTTAGTCTAGATGTCTAACAAGTGGAGATAAGAAACTGCAACCAGGTGAGAATTTTCCGGGTTTTCTCTCACATGATATGCAAATGTGGCGTAATTCCCCTAAAAATTCTCCCGGAATTCAGCGATACTGACTCAAGTCAGACTTCCACCTACTGGTGCTCCATCACAACAAAAGTTTACCCCACCCCTTTCCCTCCTTCCATGAGACCATACGTATTTTTGGACATGGTCTAGATATTGCTGTCGACCATGTGGGATTAAAAACAACAGATTGCAAATGAGAATTATATAAAAATAAATTCTATTCTAAACTGAATCTTTTTGAGCTGAAATAAAATATTAAATGAGACCAGAGCATTTCTTCATTTGTTAATAATATAATGTTTAATATAATGAGCCCAATTTGTAAAAAATATATAATTTTTGTATAAAACACATCTTTGAGAAAATTCATATTTTATCGAAAACCCTAGAGTAATTAAAATGTATTCCATCTACTGAAAATTATTTGCATTTTAAAGCTAATAAATATAAAGGATTGTTTTTATTAAAATATGCAAATTTTTTTTTTATGTAGAAAATAAAATAGAAAATATTGAATAAAATATTTTTCTAAATATTTTAATGTTTTAACTTTTTCTGAAACTAAACCTGGATCATATTCTCTGATTTTTTTTTTTTTCCAATTAAAATCTTTTTTAAATAAAACTACAAATTATGTATTTTAAGTAAAGCGGACTTCAGCAATAAAATAGAAAACATTGAATAAAATGCTTTTCTAATATTTTTAATTTTACGTTTTTCTGAAACTAAAAACTCGATCATGTTCTCTGATTTACCTCTCATTAAAATCTTTTAATTAATATTGCAAACCAATTTTTTAAGGAACAAAACTTTCGTAATAAAATAGAAAACATTAAAATAAAATATATAGTTTTTATGTTTAGTTATTTTTCTGTAAGTTGGATCATATTCTCTGACTTACTTCAAAACCTACCAAAACTACTTCATCTTACATATTAAAATCTTTTAAAAATTATATTACAAATTATATTATTTAAAGAAAACGAGATTATGATGAATAACATGATGAACCCTGGTCGATGTATCGTTGGTGTAGCTATTTGTTCAAATAAAAGTAAAAACTGAATTTTTTCTGATTCATTAATTTTAATATTTATTTAATTTTTCTGTAGGTTTTATGAGTCTCTAAAATTCCGAGTGAATCACTAAAATTCATTACCATGTTTTCAGAAATATATAGTATTGACATTAATAATTCCATCAGTATATGTATTGATTACAATTTTAACTCTAAATAATATCAGAAAATAAAATATTTTATAGTCCCATTATAATTGTTTTACTGATTAATATACACATATTGTGTTTCTAAACAATAAAATGATGTACAAATTAATTTGTTTTCCTGTTATAAAATAGTTCCTATCTGTATTTTGACTTTGCGATCAAAATATGGTTATCGTAGGATTTATATTTTTGCAAATATTATAAAAAGATTTATGGACAAAGAGGCTAATTTTTATGATTTTATGCACTGGAAAATTTAAGAGTAATTATGCGCATTTATTACATAGTACTAGGGCTCGGTTCCGCACATTTTGGATTCGAGTCCCGACGATGCCATGGAAGTTTGTAGTGGTTTGGAATCCACTTTAAGCAGTAAGCCCCGGTCTATTATGATTGTAGAGAGTGGCGGGTAGAGGGGACAACCTTGCCAGTTAAAAAGAGAATGACATTTCATGTTTCAGAATCTGCCAGTAGTCAAACTGACTTCTGCCACAATCTTCTGTAATGTTAGTTAATTAGAAGTTAGTTAATTACTTATTATGTATTAAGATTTTATCCCCTGCTTAAAGAAATCAATATTATTTTTACTATTACTTGTTATTTTTACTCGGTTATTGTGATTGAATGAATCATAATTTGTACCTAATTTTAAACATATTTTTAAAAATTTCAAATCTTTTAATTTTGAGTGTCATAATATAAATTTGTTTTAATATAAATTTAAAAATACAATAATTTATAAATGCAAATCTTATTAAATTATATTTAAAAATTGTTTTCATACAAATTTAAAATTTTAGTTATGAAATTAGGGTTGATTCATTAAAATAAAAAAAATATTCTATTATATATATTTTATTCATTTGTATATTTTAAGATTAGAAACAAAATTTCCTGTTTAATAATGAAACTTAACCGTTTTGTACTCATCCGCTTTCAACACGCTCAATCCCTTAAGGGTTGTACCTGTTACAGAACTGCAGTATACAGTAAAACAAGGGCTGGATTATTTTTGGTAAGTCCTCCATATTATATTTTATTTTTTTTTTTTTTTAATATTTGTGATTAATTTTTATCTATAGTAAAATAGTTTTGTACCTCATCTACTGTCAACACGTGCCTCACTTAGGGATTGTACCTTACTGTATGGGAACTACAGTATAAAAGTAACGTGGTCCTGATTATTTTTTGTTAAGTTCCTGATATATATTTTAACATTTCTTAAAAAATATTTAGTGATTACTTTTTATCTATAGGAAAATAGTTTTGTACCTTATCAACTTTCAACACTAACTTAGGGATTGTGTTTTACTGTATGAGAACTGCAGTATAAAGTAAAAGGAGGGCCTGATTATTTTTTTTTGTTAAGTCCTTGTTATTATATTTTAACAATTTTTTTAAACTATTTATTGGTTAATTTTCATCTATAGGAAAATAGTTTTGTACCTCATCTACTTTCAACTACTTTCTTCCCATAGGGATGATTATTTTTTGGTAAGTCCTTGATATTAAATCTTGACATTTTTTTTTTCAAATATTTAATGATTAATTTTTATATTTTATTGTTTTAATTTATTTATTTTGTTATTTTTTTAATTTTTATATTTTTATATTTTATTTTTTTTTTCAAAGGTTAAGTGATTAACTTTTATATTTTATTATTTTAATTTATTTATTTTATTATTTTTTGAATTTTTATATTTTATTATTTATTTTTTTTTTTCAAATATTTATCTATATAAAAATACTTTCTGCTTCCATCCTCTTTCAACACACGCCCCCACTGGGGATAATGCCCTGTAGTTTAAGAATCACTGCAATACAAGATCCCCCATTTTCCCCTCACATAAAAGAGTCGAATCCCTAACATTTACGACCATTAACTTTAAACCACCCTCGCTTTAATGACCCCAAATTAAATGCCTGTTGTTCCCTTCGACACCTGTGGACCCCCCCCCCACCCCTTCCTTCCTCCCATCCATTCTCCAGGTTCTCCCCAGACAGGTGCATCTTCATTGGACGCCCTTAAAAACACAAGCTCGATCCTCATCTGGAAAACTTTTCTTTCCAACTTCCAAAAAGAACGTGCACAAGCTGCAAGGGAGGTGTGTCCCACATTTTGGCCAATCTGAGGATCGCATTCGCTTCAAGGTCGTGGGCGGTCAGAATCAAACGTGGATCCCGAACACTTCTAAGCAGCGAAAAAGAGCGGCGTGTTTTGCTCGGGATGTCTTCCAATACAAACCATCTGCTTGTTTGATGTCGCCTCACGATCACCCAGCCATTCAAATTCACTCCCACGCCACGGGATATTGACAACCTCGTGCCAAAGTTGACATTTCCGATATCATATACTGATTTTTTTAAAAATATTTCAGTGTTTTATGGTTTTTCTGTTATCTGCCTTATAGATTTTCCTTTTGAAAAAAAATTTAATTTTTTTAATTTTTGGATAAAAAATAATAATGAAATAAATTTTGTATCAAGTTTCATCTATGTCTACCCTGCAAAATATTATTGGAGATGTTTCAATTTTTCGTTTCAGGGAATTAAAAGTTATATATCTTTAAAAATTAAAAAGGAAAAATACTGTGTACTTAATACGAAGGAGGATTGTGATCAGGATATATTCCATGTCTTCAGAATAAATTCCTTACAAACTTGATAGAAGGCAAAATGAAAATTTTAACCATCTTCTTTTCGTCATATTGACACTTCAATGCATTCCAGCAAGACGTCGACGGTCCCAGCATTGCCGTGAAAAGTTGGACCAGACGGCCAGTATGGTTTTTACTGGTACAGTTGAAAAATTGTACCGATCCAGGTCTGCAACGTACCGAGGTGTGGTGAAAGTGAAAAGAGTGGTCAAAGGAGACTCCAGTTTTTCTGACAACACCGTCATAGTGGAAGGATTTGGAGATCCAAATATCTGCCACAGCGATGTTCGTGAAAGAGATACGAGAATTTTTCTGGTTACTTTACTGGACAATGGCCATCTGAGATTGAATTCCAGCGTAGTTAGAGTCACAGTGTCCAACCTGGATAAAGCTGTTGCTGCTGTAAAAGGTGAGCTCAGAATTTTAATTGCTTTCTGTGAGTTTTGACTAGTTCTATAAGTTGTCATGTCTTTTAAAGAAAAAGTTTAAGATTAAAGTTGTAAATGTTTTTGAATCTGTCTTTTTCAAATTAAATATATGTTGTTGTTTTTATTATTATTATTATTTTGGAAAAAAAATCTATTACATTTTTAATGTATTTTATATTATAAAATAATACTAGTATAGCATTATAAAATGAATCTTTACTATTAAACTGCTATCTATAAAGTTTTTCACCGGTATATTTAAGTACCCAATTAGCTAATGTACCTTTTAAAAAAGGAATAATTTTATAAAAGTATTTGAATTATAGTTAAAAATGTATAATATATTATTTTTGTAAAAGATTTAACGAATATAAATTTAAAATATTTTTATATCAAAATCAAATAAATCAATCAATCAATGAAATATCAAATTAAATTATTAATTTACATTAAAGAAATATTACTCATTCTATAATGTTTTAAAATGTAAATGCTGTGCTGATTGTATCAGATGTATTATAAATTATAAGTGAAGGAGTAAAAGAATTATTTAAAAGAAATACTTAAAAATCAAATCAAATGATTTTATTTTACTTTATTGTATACAAAATATTAAATTATTAACTATCACAGATTTATCATAATGAATAATTATACTTATATGCTATTAATATAGTGATAAATTTCAATTTTTAATTAAGGGAATATGGTACTCTAGAAGCATTTCTATATTTAAAACTATGAGTTTGTACGCACTTTATTTAAATACACATAAAGTATATGTTGCAGAAAGAAAATATAGTGAAACAAATATTATTTTAATTTTGAATATTTTCTACATAAAATTCTTACTATTTGTTTAAATTTCAATCTTTCCAATGCATATTTTTCCCTCATTAACTTTGGAAAATTTCTTACATCTTTGTATATGGTATTTTATATTAATATTTCTATTGATTATTTATTTTTAAATATTTTCTATTATAAAAAAAAAAGAAGTCAAAAGTTGTTAAAACTGATTTTATTATTATTTTAAGCATCAGTTATTAATACACGCTTTTATTTCACGCACAGAAATATTATTGTATTGATCATACACACAAGATTCAAATAGTGAATTCAAAAATTAAAGATACTGTGTTTAAAATTAAAAAAAAAATAACTACAAAAAAAAATTAAAAATGGTGTATCTAACATTTTTAAAAAAGTAAATTACATAAAATTAAAAACAGTATATTTAAAATTTAGAAAAAATAAACAAATAAGTTAAAAATGTATTTAAAATTTAAAAAAAAACAATTAAAAATAGTGTACTTAAAATTTAAAAAGAAATTAAAAATTTAAAATAGTGTATCTAAAATTTAAAAAAAAATTAATAAAAAAAAAGTTAAAAACAGTGTGTTTAAAATTTTTTTAAAAAATAAATAAAAAATAAAAATAGCGTATTTAAATTTATTTTTTAAATTTTTAAAATAAAAACCTTATTAAGTTTTATTATAATTAAATAAATAAACAATAAAATGTATTCCTTATTGTTGGTACATAATTATTGAAGTTATAAAACAAAAAATACAAATAAAAAAAATCGTTAATGTGGTCTATTTTAGGATAATGCGTAATAATCCTAAAAATACTGTGAATTTTTCATACTTTATACTGATTCTAATAAGAATTAAGTTTTTCTAATAAATTATTTAACTATGGTTAAAAACAGTTTTTGTTATACAACAATCGTGGCTCTCGTATTTTGCTTATGTATGCGACGAACAGCCCACCGACAGGCCGTGAAAGGAGCGCACTGACTTCCGGAAGACTCTTAGCACTAACGGATAACTGTCGTTTGTCAGAAAAGCAGAAAAACTCATTAAAGTTATGATTATAGAGGCTTATATAAAATTCGTCAATGAGTTTCCTCATTTCTGAAAGTAGTGACTGCAACGAGCGCCATTAGAGGAATTGAACCTCACCCCTCCTTAAGTTTTACCAGTAGCTGCGTGTGGTAACGAGGCACGAATTGGTGTCTAAACATATTACCCGAGAAGTTGTTGTTGCTCTAATGCAGCTGGCAATACAGAGACAGTTAATCTTTATGCCATAAGTAAGAGCTGCACCGCTGTTTCTCATTGAGCACTACCCAGCGGGCACGCATAGCTTGAAAATATGCTACAGACGCTAGTAACACTACCCCCACAATGCTCTACGATCCTATTAGACTGGGGCCTACGGTTTAAAGTGGATTTCGAACCACTACAAATATTCATGGCACCAGTTGGACTCGAACCCGAAACCTGTGGTACCGAGTGGCCGACCATCAAGCCCTGAAAATATTTCCTGAAAAGTAGATTTTAAATTACACCACCAAAGAATGCCATACAATATTCTTGTTAAATAAATTCCCTCACAACTATTTAAAAATCAAAACTGCTTAAATTGTCTTTACTTTTTCGAAAAAAAAAATATTTTATTTTTCAAATATTAACTTCATATTTAATGCTATTTAATATATAAGTCGTTTTCAAATTGTTTTATGTCAGAACAATTTCTTTTTTATTAAGGAGAAATATATGCTTTTTTGAAATTATGAACCATAAGCTTTTTTTTTCTATTTATTTATTTTTTAAAGAAAATCAAATATAAATTAAGCCATTCGTATTGAAATAGTTGGTTTTAGATTAGAATCAGAACTGTAATCCGTTGATTTATTGGTAAAGCTTTTGTGATATTGCCCTATGATATATCGATGCTATTATCAGTAAAAATATCTTCATCTTTATTGATTTTGAAAAAGAATATCTCAAAATAAATGCAGGCGGTCATAAGCAATAAATAACGCGCAGTTCTTCGCTATTTTTTGTTACTGAAAGACATCAAATCAAGTCTGTAAAAAAAAAAAACTAAAATTGCTATATGACTGAAGTATTTTTATTTCTTTATACTATTTGTAACTTGTATTAAACTCGTAATCGCCTTAAATTAATACAAGACATACTGATAAGATTTGTCTTAGAATAATAGAAAATAATTAAAAATAATTTTCTCACTAAAATAGAGATACATAATATGATGTAAAAGATGAGATACAAGTAACGTAAATACGATCGCAAAACGCGCAAATATGAGATGCAGATATTCTTGAATAGCAGATAAAGATAAGAGAAGAATAATATGCTGTGATATATTTGTAAATTTATTTGTAGATGATACATTTGTATATATATTTCTAGTTATTACTGAATATTCGGTATATACCTTTAAAGCATTAATTCCATATTGGAAACGTATGTATTTTTATTATGTATAAACGTATGTATTTTTATTATGTATAAACGTATGTATTTTTATTATGTATAAACGTATGTATTTTATGTGAAATAGTTTTGCTGTATAAAAAAAATAACTTAGAAAAAACAATCAAATAGAAATTGACAGAACTTAATTTAATTGAATGAGGCCAGTATTATGTCCGTAGCGTATCTTCAAGCTACACGTGCGTGCTGAGTAGTGCTAAATTAGTAAGACCGTGCAGTCCTTACTTATGGCATAAAGATAACTGTCTAGTATTGCCAGCTGCATTAGAAAAAAATTAATTTATTAATATACCTATAGACAGATTTGCTCGACTCGTAGCTCAGTGGTATCGTGCACCGCCGCTGAGCATTATGGTTGTGGTTCAGTTCGCTGGCGGCTTTGCTGCAGACAGCAATTGAACCACAATTTGTTTCAAAAGACGAGGGATCTCAATGGCATTTGATGATGTTCAGCATCTTACCTCGTTAGTCAGAGTACCTGGTGGGAGTATTTCGTGTTTTCTCCCATACCATAAGCAAATGCGGGTAATTCCCCCTAAAATCCACCCGGAAGGCATTACCTTCCTTTCTTTAACGACACTGGTCCAAATCAGATTTTTAACTACTCTTGTTCCATCACAATAGAAGCTGCCCGTTTCTTTCCGTCCGTGAATAATCTACTCATGGCGTATCCGTCCCGTCCTGCCGGCAAATGAGAATTAGACACAACAATAGCAATACATAAATTTTATCATTAAAAAAATGATAGCTTCAATTCACGGTTTGTTATTTGTAGAATCTAAAGCTTTGCAGTGAGTTTTTCTTGTTTTTTGCAAACAAAAGCTGACAGAAAAGACGAAACGTTCATACATTTTTTTTTTTTATTTTAATTTATTTAGTTTTTTTTTAATTTATTTTTGGTATTTAAGAGTGGTTTCTGCCACTTAGCTTCCTGTTCTAAATCGTGAAGTGTTAAAAAACAGACTTATTACATAGTTGTAAAAGATTCAGAAAAAAAAAGTTTCGATAATAAAGTATTCTTCAAACAGTAACTAAATTAGGCGCAGCGAATAATAATTCAATAGAATTCATTGTTTACATGAAAAATAAATTACTCGGATCTTATTTCTGTTCTTTCCATCTATTTCTAGTCATAATATTTTTACGCGTATATTCATTGAAATATTTTTATCAAATTAATAAATTTGCTTTCTTTAGGGTTTTTCCTCTCTATTATATATCTATCTACTAACTAACTAATTCACTGGCACTACAACCCATGGTGGGCCAAGGCCGTGTGCCAACTGGCAGATTTCGAGACAGGCGATGCTTTTCTCTTCAGGGCAGGATTGTCAGCACTACCTATTATATATACTTACTATATATATTTCAATTACTATACACATATATGGGGTCTGATGGCAATCTAACTATCGTGTTACGCTCGGGGCCACAGGTTTCGGCTTCGAGTCCCGGCTGTGCCATGATGTTTGTAGGGGGTTGGAATCCACTTTAAACCGTAAGTCCCGGTCTAGTAGGACTGTAGAGATTAGGGCTGACAGCCTATCCTGTAAAAAGAAAACCATCTGTTTCGAAATCTGTCAGGCGGCAAGACGGCATTGGGCTGCCATGGGGCTGTTGCGCCATTGAAGAATAATAAGTATGCGTAGATAGAGGACTATACAATTATTTATTATTAGACCAGTTATAAAATAATATGTGCTGATTGTTTTTAAGTAAATCGATTATTACGATATTGACCAAGTTACAATACGAACTGTTCAATTCATGTTTCCCTATAAACTTTAAAAATACTTTCTGCTAATTGTGCACATGTCCCTCATATAAATTATTATTTTACTAAAACTCTTAATTGTAATTGGCCAATAATGTTGAAGGTTATTTGGAAGATTTCATTTAAAAACTGAAATATTCGTTAGTGATGTTCGATAATTAAGTATTAAAATTACGTCATATCTTATAATTACTTGGACCTCTTTTTAAAAAAAAAGTCTTAAGAATCAAATATATATATATATATATATATATATATATATACATTTGTTGATTATTTTTTAATACCATTATATCAGCTTTTTTTAATATTTGTAAATTATTTGAGCACTATTTTTCAGGAAATAATTTTTCTTAAAATGTTTACGAAAAAAATTGAATAATAATAATAATAATAATGAAATATCGTGAAAAAAAAAACTTATTTTTTCAATGTTTATTACAGGTTAAAAAAAATTGAAGGTTTTTTTGTTGTTGTTGTTAAAAATGAATGTCCGAAAAGATTTTGCATACTACATAATTCGAGTTACTATTGCTCCCAATTTATGTAGATTTAGATTTGTATTTTTAGATATTTTTATGCGCTAGGTATTTTTGGGAATAATTTTAATGTCTAAATATGATAATGCAATGCACAGAAAATATCTTCACTCAATAGATGATTGTCGTAGTTTCTTCTTCCATTTCCAGGCAAGCATCTGAAATACATAAAACTTAACGGATGATGTTTAGTTGAATCCAAACATGGTGTTCTCTTACATCACTTTATGTTGTCGACAAAGGATGAAAGATATATAAAAGATTCATTTTTTTTATGTCCCCCAGTGGCAAATTTCTGACAGAGATAGTTGCACCGGAAAAAAATACAACTCTGAAAAAAATAATACATTTAGGATTGACATATTCTGCAATAAAAACAATATTGATATGAAATCGATGTTGTAAATTTTTGCTCACATTTACCGATATGAAAAGTTCACATAAATCAATGTAATTGAAGGTATTCATAATTTTTTTCATTATTGTTTAGATACCCTTTATATACACATTTTGCAGTTTATTAGAAGATAAAAGGATACTTGTTATTTGCTGTTGGCTACATAAAATCTTAAGTATAACTGGAAGAAACATTAAAATTTAATTTTGAATGTAGTTTATCATTTTACAATTTTGTCCGTTGGTAATTATTTGTCTATTGTGTCTTGAAATGACTAATATTATGTGGTTGTTTAGAAAATTCCTGAAGTTTTTAAGTGAAGAACATAAGTTTATATTATGCATTTGTAACCGTATTTCCTCCTAAACGTTAGCAAGAACATACCCTCCCCCTCCCCCGTCGCAAAGGAACAATGGAGAAATAGTCAGTAGCCGCGAGACTCTCAAACTTAGACTCAAAGGAAGTACAGCGCAACCTGCGCTCCCGCTGAGAAACATTTAGTTTATAGTCTCTCATCCCGAGACGAAGTACATTTCGCGCACTCTGCGCGTAACCGAGTTTTGGGTTTTCGGATTAGAAGTGGAGTCATTCCACGAATCTATATTTATATGTCATTCAATGTGTTAAATATTGTATTTCTCTAATTGTATATGTGTGGTGTTTGTGGGTGTGTAAATAAAGCTGTGAATTCTCCAGCCTTTACCTCAAGTATCTCAACCCAACCACACCCACTTACAAACTGGTTGTCCAACCCGCACACAACACATTTTAATAAAATGATAATCCATCAATAAAAGTTTTTAAATTGATAAAAATATTAAATAATATATTAAGAATATATAGTAAGGTTATTTATTTGTACAGATAATTCCAAAAATAAATATTAATATATCGAAGTTGCTGTATTTACCAGTCCGAAATTGCTGTAAGTACCAGTACTGAGTCCGTCACCCTCTTACAGGCATATGAGACAGGAGCCTACGGCTTAAAGTGGATTCCAAACACTCCATGACACCATCAGGACTCGAACCCAAAATCTGTGGGATCCAGCGCTGTAGTACTAGACACTTCAGGCCTCTATTAATAAGTACTTAAAATCACAGAAATGGACGTATTAGTATCAAAGCAAGTTAGTATCAAGCAGTACCATCTGTAAATAGAGTGCTGTCAAAGTATGGCCATGCGAGAGAAGGCGGAGAAGTCGTTATGTGGTTCTATTTTTAACTGAAGCAAAGTATCGGCAAGATGGATGCTGCGTTTGCTCCCAGTGGAAAACAAATACAATAGTGTTTCCGATTGAATTGTTGCCGCAACCACCGTATTTCTCTTCCCAAATATGAAAAGTGACTGGCTGGGGGAGAAGATTCACGTCAAACGAGAATCCAATGCTTATTTTAAGGACTTTTTGAAATCCTATTTTTTGGATGGCTTGGAGAAGCTGGAAACGCTGGGCTAAGTGCATCGAACTGAAAGGGTACTATGTTGAAAAATAAAAAATATATCCACTAAAAATTTTATTCTATTTTTTTGTAAGTACTTATTGACCCGCTAGTTTATATTATATATATTTCGATAATAATAATTTATTCACGATTATATGAAAAAATATGTATCCTCATTTTATATTATTAATGATTAATCACAAAAAAATTTATATCAGTTTTAATTTACATATATAGAAATGTAAGAAAATGTAGAATTGAATTAAGAAATTTTATTACGGCGTAAATAGGATGTAAAAGGAAAACGAATACGATAACAGTTGAATTATTGAACTATATTAAAGTAATAGGGGTAGCTGAATGGTAGAGTGTATAGTGCTCGGTCCCACAGGTTTCGGGTTCCAGTCCCGACAATGCCATGGATGTTTTTAGTGGTTCGGTATCCACTTTAAACTGTAGAAACCGGTCTAATATGATAGGAAAGCGTTGGGCGTAGTGCTGACAACCCTACCACATAAAAGAAAACATCTCATATCTAGAAATCTATCAGCAGGCAAACGACCTTGGCACATCATGGGGCTGTTGCGCCACTGATGATGATTAAATTAATAGATTTTTCTTCACTATTGATATGCAATCAGTGTTTTTTTTCTTTGTATCAGTTGGTAGACACAACATCTAGACTAAATCCAAGAACCGGTGTAGGTCTCATGGAAGAAGGGAAGGGGGAGGGGAGCTTCTGCTGTGATGGAACACCCATAGGTAGAAGTCAGACTTGGCTTCGTGATACTGAAAAAGGAGGGCAGTGTCTTCCGGGAGGAATTTTAGGGGTAACTAACTACTCAGCATATGCATATCGTATGGGAGAAAACCCGGAAAACTCCCATTGGTTAGTCCGACTAATGAGGCAAGATGTTGAACATGACATTCGCCATCGAATCTCTTTTTTTTTAAACATTGTCTACAACAAAGCCGCCAGCGGATTGAATCTCCGCCCTAATGCTCATCAGTGGCGCGTTGCCTACCTAGAGATAGACATGGTAAATGTGGGAAAAGTTGCCAAATGGAAAGAATGGCCAAGTGAAATAAATTTCGAACCCTACTGACCAACAGAGAGCATTTTATTCGCTTCAAAAGATGGTGAGAACTATAAGAGGCCCTCCTGAGGGAATTTTTCAAATTCACTGTGGCATGATGCAGGTATTCAGCCTCCTTCCGTATTGAACCTTGCATAAGGCTGAATCTACTATATTCTTCTGCTGTAAATGCCTCTTTATTGAATATTATATCTGCCTCTTTATTGGCAGAGATATAGCTAAATCTGCTATATCTCTGCCATTCTTACGTCTAATAACTCATGTCAAGTTATACAGCATTCGAAAGCAATATTAACATGCAACCTTAAGGAAGCTTCCTTATAGTGAGTCTTTTCAGAACGTTGAGTACTGAAATGGTCTGCCGTTCTTTCAAAATTCTAGATTCCAAAACAGAAGAATGCTGCAGATTTTAACATCTACTTAAAGTCTTCCATTGAAACAAAGCGCGCATTATTGGCTTCACCGTCGAGGTATAATTCTTCCATAAATTGCCATCTTCAATATTTTATCACGCAAATTGGGCATGAAATATTAATGTCTGCGTTTTTGTGGTGATTGATATGCTTTAAAACATTCAGTTTATGGTTTGGAGGCGTCGAGATTTTAGCAGCGCGCTGTGGTTTCAAGATACAGACCGCCCTTGTTCAAACCTACCGGCCATTTGCATGTAAACAGCTTAATTATCTATGGCAGACGCTTGCAGGGCGCGTGGACGAGATTCTGGAGTGGGCAGCGGAAGTCTGTGCCAGAAAAACGGCGAGATAAAAGTGTGTTGAGGTGATATATAATAGAGGTAGGGTTTGCCCAGGGGTGTGATGTCAAACAGTTTTTGTAGCTACCTGAAGCACTTTATTTCAGGAAGCTGCTCGAAATTAACATGGATGACAAGATGTCAGTGATATCTTATAATAACTACCGTTTGTAGGTGTTACAAAAATAATAAAGTGGTTGAAAGATTGCTATGACACGGATACAGTTGTATATATAACATACTACTGTGTTAAACCAAAAGTTAAACCAATTTTCAATTTAAAATTTCCAGGAGTTACGGAATTTCCATATATATATATATATTAGGTTGTTGCTGGCACTGTCCTTGGCATCTGTGTGAAATTTGATGCTGATTTCCCCTGGCTTTGTGAGATACTAAAACTGATTCCGAGATTTCTTTAAATGTTTGAATTAATTGAGCAAAGCACTTGCTTTAAATTTTGTTTGCGGAAAAGTATATAGAATGTGGCAGAAGGCATTTTGTGATCATTCCTATATCGGAAAGAAAGGTTTAGAAGTGGTATAAACAGTTCAAAGAAGGCAGAGAACGCGTTGAAGACGAAGAGCCCTCTGGTCGACCATCAACATCAACCGACGAAGCTCACGTCCAAAAAAAGATTGGGTGCTTGCAATTAGAGACCTTGCGGAGGATGTTGGAATTTCAAAAGGATCATCAATTCCATTTTGGGCCACAAACACGTCAAATCTCGATTGGTACCGAAAACACTGAATTTTTTTGAATAACTTCATCGCGTTGAAGTGTGGGAAAATGCTTTCTGACTTTCAAGACAAGTTGAAATGCATCATCACTGGAGATGAGACTTGGATTTATGCTTACGACCTAATCTTTAAATTTTAACCAATTTTTAAATTTGGAAGAGTAAAAGAAGAGTTTTTGAAAAAAATAAAAATTGGACTTACTTTTTGGGCACAGTAATATATATATATATATATATGTACCATACTCAAGTGAAAGCGTTATATCATTAGATATGAAAAAAAAAATGTGATTTTCTTATTACTAATGATATACAGAAAATCATTTTAACTGCACATTCATACATTTTAATGAATTGAACAGAAAAAAATAGTAATATATTTAGTTCTGTGAAATTAAATTTCACTTGCCTGTACAGTACAGATAGAAAGACAAAAATGTAAAATATTTAAAACAAAAGGTTTATGTTGACTTTTAAGGTATATTAAGGTTTTGTTTTACAGCAGTATCTTTTAAAAGCATATAATAGTACGGCAATTTTAACGCACGACACATTTTTAATTCATTACACATACAGAGTAGTACATCATACCTGTCATAATAAATTAACCTACTTTTTTTCTGGTCGATGAAGAACGCAATATGAACATGTAATTAAAATGCTAAAACGTGTCTCTGTATACCTCTTATTAAGTTTTTTTTTTCATATCTAATGGCACAATGCCTTTATTTGCGTATATATATAATAATAATAATAATAATAAAATATATAAGAAATACATATATATAGAGAGAGGAATAGCATTCAGGTACCACAGATCTCGGACTCAAATTCTCCCTGCAAGTGAAATGAATGTTTGTAGTGGTTCGGAATTCATTTTAAACAGTAGGTTTAAAAGTTCCATATTAATGTTTTTTTTGTTACATTTTAATTCATCATCATCATCATCATTGGTACAACAGCCTCATGGCAGATTTCGAGAGAGGAGATGTTTTCTTTTTAGAGGGTAGGGTTGCCAGCCTTACTTCCAACGCTCTACAGTCATATTAGACAGGGACCTATGTTTTAAAATGGATTCTGAGCCATTACAAACATCCATGATATCGCCGGGACTTCTAGCCGAATTCTGTGGCACAGAAGGCCAGAACGCTAGTCACACCCTTTTAATCTACTTAAAATTTTGTAAACAGTGTATAAAGTAAATTTTAAATAATTCTAAATATATTTTTATATGAGGCAATAAGTGTGTTTTTTATCTTTAAAAACTATCAATATTTTTTTTCTTTACATTCATTTGTTTTTACTAAATGCACAGTCAAACATCTCGAAAAAATTCTTATTACAAATATTTCCATTAAATTAAATCTATTATTAAAAATTGTTTAATTAAATAAAAATGATATCGTTACTAATTTTTTAATTCCATAAAATTCGTATAACTAATTTTCTAATTTAATAAAATTTTATCTTTATTGTAAAGTTGAGATTTCAAAATACTTAATTCAAGAACCAGTGCAAAAGAATTGCAATTGAGAAATGGCGTTATTATTATTCTTAGAGCGTTTTTATCCACATTTGATATTCATAAATCTTATTTAATATCTTTTCCACGTTTGATTTTGATTTATTACTAAATAATTTGTAAACACATGAGGGAACGAGATAAGGAATTAATTTTATCTTATTTTTAGACATGTTGAGATTAAAATAGCATTTTTTTTCCTTGTATTCTGAAATAAAAATATTTTAATTTTTTATGTTTTATGCTTTAACGGTTGTGTTTTTTTTTATTCGTGTTCTGTTCTTCTGATTATTGGTTGTTTTCGAATTTTTATGTTTCAAAAGTTCTAATAAACAGGCTGAGCCCTGATGGCCGAGTGACCAGTGCTCTGGCTCTCGGTGCCGCAAGTTTCGGGTTCGAGTCCCGGTGGTGCCACAGGTGTTTGCAGTAGTTTGGAATACACTTTAAAACGTATGTCCCGCTCTGATATGGCTATTAGACGTAAGGCTGACAACGCTACCCCGTAAAAAGAAAACGTCTCTCTAACATCTCGTGCCTTCCGGGAGAATTTTTATAGGGAGCTACCCCACATTTGCGTATCGTATGGGAGAAAACCCGGAAAACTCCCAGCAGGTAGTCTGACTAACGGGGGCCTGAATGACAGAGTGTCTGTCGCTCTGGCCTTGGGTACCACAGACTTCTGATTCGAATTCTGGCGGAGGTATTGATGTTTGTTGGTGGTTCGGGCTTTCCCTCTCTCTGGAGGTCTCTTCGGAGGTATTGATGTCCCGGTCAAATTAGCCTGAAAAGTTTACAAAATGATAGTACAGTGATAAACCTGTCTAGAATTCTGGGGTCCACAATGGGGCTGCTGCGCTGATGATGATGATGATGAATAAATAAGTTTAGTTTTTTTTTTTTTTTATAAAAATTCGTATTACTAATTATATAATATATATAAATTCAATATATATTTTTGTTTATTTTCTGGTTTTGATCTTTTTGACACAGGTCTAATAAGTGGTGCAACATTTTAGATGGGAAAAAGTGAATTAAGACATTTTAGTAATAAATTTTTTAAGTATCTTCGATAATGTATATTTTCATTACTATATGGAATTCAAAGCACATGTATTAATATGGTACCTTATTATTATATGAATTGCTTTTAATATGAGAAAATGCCCTGGTTTTATTTTATGCATTTGAAAATATTATTCTGAGAAGGCCATCATGCATTATTATGGTACCTTATTATTATATTAATTTCTCTTAATAGAAAATTACCTTGATTTTATGCATTTGAAAATATTATTCTGAGAGGTCCTTCATGCATTATTATGGTACCTTATTATTATATTGATTGCTTTTAATATAAGTATATTACCTTTATTTTATTTTAGCCATTTCAAAATATTATTCTGAGAGAGCTTTCATTTTACTGGCAAAAGAGGCCCTTATATTAATAAAAGATTAGGCCCCTGCTACATAATCCTACAAATGTACTGATTTCGAGTGTTTCATTCAAATACCCTCTACTCAAAACACACTTACAACAAGCACAAAGCAAATAATAGAAATATCAAGTGATTTTCTTCAATTCCATCCCCAGCACTACCCCCAAATAAAATAAAAGAATTTGCTATGTGGCAAGAAGAGAAGTGAAAACAGAACGCTGAGGTGCTAAGCCAGCAGCAACCTTGGGCTACATCGGATTCTGACCCGGACTTAAGCTCTGGCACTCAAGAAACTGGTGTCAGTGCTCTTCTTCTTTATTATTTTCTTCTTTTTTTCCTCCTCTTCCGTCTTTGGCAGTCGACATCTGTTCCGAGATTCTCTCCCAAAATCTCCCGAAGAGCGTCAAATCCCTTCATTTTTACCACATGTTGCTTCCTGGGACATGAAAAAACATTGTCACGTGCGTCAACCCCCTCGTTTAATGACTGGGTGACCACTAAATTGACTTTCACACGTGGCTGGGGTGCCCGTGACGTCATCACGCTCGCTCGCTCGTTTCCTCTTCTGACGAAAGAGTTGTTTGGATGCTGCGGCTTTAGATATCGTCTGTTTTTTATATAGGCATGCAAGAATAAAAATGTGTCCTAGAAAAGAAATACCCTAAAGTTACTCGATATGTGGGTTGGATGAAAAGATTCATTAAAGTCAGGGTACAATTTTGCATTCAGGTACAATTTTGGATTGAAAACAATTTTGCATCAGGTTACAATTTTGCATAATGGTACAATTTTGCATTGAAAACACTTTTGCATCATGATACAGTTTTGGATTGAAAACAATTTTTTAATTAGAGTATAACTTTGCATTGAAAATAATTTTGAAACAGGGAATAATTTGACATTGAAAGCAATTTTTAATCGGGGTACAATTTTGGATTGAAAATAATTTTGCTTGAGGGTACAATTTTGGATTGAAAACAATTTTTAAACAGGGTACAATTTTGGATTGAAAATAATTTTTCATTATGGTACAATTTTCCAAGAATTTATAAATTTTGATTGGGACAAAGATTTGACAAAAATACTACTTTAGAAGAAAAATATTTTATAAAACTGCAACTCTTTATATGGCTGAATCTCTTTAATATTCTACATTTAAAATGTTATACCCTCAAAGTAAGTATACAATTATTTTGAAGATGGGTCATTTTCCACACAAAATTCTGAAATTTCATTAAAAAATTATAACTTAAAATGCCTGACAATGAAGAAAAAAAAAATATATTGATTACACTGTAGAATATCCGAATCAAAACACTTTAGATTAGCTGAAATTCATAAACAAATCTAAAAATACAATATCTGAGGGAGATTAATAAAAAAATTTATTCATTAAAAAAAAAAAAATAAATAGAGCAGTAACTGATAATTAAAAAATCATGAACACGAATTACGAGCTAAAATTGTCTTTTAATAATTAAGTATTCATAGAATAGATCAATGAATTGAGTCACAAATTGGTTTCTATAACGACAATATTTTGACAAGTAAAGAGATAAAGCAGAAACTTTTAAGAAAAATTATAACTTGTAAAATGACAACTCAAACAACGTAAGTGCAGAAATTAAAATTAACATAAAATAAAGACTTACAAAAAAAAAGTTTGTTTGATAAAAAAAAAAAAAAAAAAGGTTGTTAAATAAAAGTTTGTATGAGTATAAAAATTTAACTTAATTAATAATTCAAAAACTGGTATTGGGACTATGAATAATCATTAGAACGAAAAAGAACTCGTTCGAAAGTGGAACGAAAAAGAACAGTTACTCCAAATTCACTTAAGCCAAGATATTTTTGTATGCAAGTGAGTTTCAACAAGCATATTACGCCCTCTCACTTCCTTCTTACGGGTAACGATTTAAATTATATTTTAAATAGTGCAATATATATATGTGTTGTGTGTGTATTTCACTTGTTTATACGTAATAAAAATAAATAATATAATACAAAAAAGCAGCTTAGGAATTCGGAAAGTATTACAGTGAAAATATTTTAATATGCTAACTGTGTTCAAAAAGTACGAAGCATTTTCAATTTAAAATTCCGGGGCTTATGAAATTTCAAATTTTTTTTTTTTTTTAGGCTGCTGGCACTGTCCTTGACGTCTGTGAAATTTGACGTCGAAATATTCATTAGTGTTTGAGTTACGCTTTTTTTTTTTTTGTGAGACACTAAAACTGATTCCGGCGATTTTTGAAATGTCTGAATTAATTGAGCAAAGAACTTGCATTCAATTTTACTTGTGGAAACGTGTAGAATGTTGCAGAAGGCATTCGGTGAGCATTCCTGTATCGGAAACAAATGTTTAGAAAAAAAATAAAAAACAATTGGTAAAAAAAATAATTGGTCTGACTTTTTGGGCACAGTTACCTATTAGGGTATACCTATTTTTATATACCTCTTAGGATATATTATATATTAGGGTATACCTATTTTACATACCTATAGGTACCTATTTTTATCGTACCTTTTTTATTATTATACGGGATACTTTTTTACCTACGCCACACGTTCTATAGTCATAATAGACAGCGACCTACGGTTTACGGTGGATACCGAACCACTACAAACATCCATGGCACCGCCAGGTCTCGAAACCGGAGCCTGTGGCACAGAGCACCAAAGCCAGGGCTGGTCACTCGGCCCTCAGGCCCCGTTGAGGTTAATATTATATTTGAAATTATTTAAGTAAAAACCACATGAAATTATTATTTTATTAAATTTTATATTTTTAATATAAAATCATAATTAATTGTATTTGAAATTATTTATTGTACTTAGTAAAATTATTTCATCTTAACTAAATACATTATTCAGTACATTGAGATAGGCTTTTGCTACGATAATTTTATTTATTAACCAGTTAGCCAGATCAAATGCGAAATAAATAATAAATTAAAAAAAAAATAATTAAACACAAAGAAAATTATTGTTAGGGTCATATTAATGTGATGCGAATATTTAATTTAATGAGACGATAATACTTATTTTTCTAGTAGTCAAAGTGTGAATTTTCTAAAAGTGTGAATTATACTAATAGAATTCGGCTACCCTAAAAATCTAATTTTTCAACATCTTAATATTCTCAATTGCCTTCAACTATTTCCTTTTAGACATTTTTCAGAGCGAAAGCAGTTTCACAAATCATATTTTTCAATCGTAAACTTCCCCGTAGACTCATTCGTATGTCTGTTGTGTCTAGACTCCATAATTGGATGCGAAATTTTTCATGAGTTTCGCCTACCAAAAGAAGAATTGCCCCGTATAAACAGATTTCAGTGGCTCACTTTCGGATATATATTTCGTAATTACTTATATTATTCGAAGCGTTTATGTGAGTAACTCCTGCTGTTCATCATTTAAAAGAAAAGAAAAAAAGAAAGACTGTGTTATTATTAAAAACTGAGTCGTCCCAAAATACGGAGATCATGTAAATGAGAGTACTAAAAATTTGTCTTTTTTAGGTGGTGTAATATATTAATGACGAAAAAAAAAATTCTGTCTGGTTTCATGTCTGCTACATATATTTGAGAGCAACTTGCTTAATGATTTGTTAACAGAAAATTGGGATAAAATTTTTTTACATAATTTAACTAGCAATTTTATATGAATGTTTTAACTCAAATTTTTAATGAATAAAATAAAGCTTACTTTTTGATATAAACCTAATGATAATCTAATTTAATGATGTGATTTCTAATGAAACCTAATTAAGGTCAGTGCGCCCGACTCGTGGCGCAGTGGCAACGTGAGCAGCTGGTAAGCAATAGGGCTGAGATTCAATCCACTAGCACCTTTTTTTGTAGACATTGTCTCAAAAAACGAGGAGACTCGATGGCTTTTGTGATGATCAGCATCTTGCCTCATTAGTCGGACTGCTAGGTGGGAGTTTTCTGAGGAAGGAATCGCAGTTTTCTATTGGGAATTATAATTAAAATTTTCTAACATAACACTGCTTTATATTTAAATATAAATGCTAACAGATTAAAAGTGGAATATATATATATCTATTGGACCTTAAATAAAAAAGGTTGCTACATTTATCCAATTTATATTGTTTAAGAGTTATTTAAAATCTTAAACTTTTAATTCTGCACACTTCTCAAACCTTCAATTTTTTTAATTTGGTAAATGTAGTACATTTTCTTAATTAAATTTAACAAAAATAAAAGTATTTTATATTCCGGACATTTTTTTCCAGTTATTTTCCTGTAACCGGACAGCACCGATTCATATCTGTTAGTGGTAAATAAATGCCAAGGTGTTGTGTGTGTGTCCTTCTTGTGGTTAAAGTACTGTAAGTGTATGTGACCACAAATTTGTGGATCTTTGCTATACATGGAGAAAATATTCACAGCAATAAATTCCATTCCACTGGTTTGGAAATCGTTCAGCAACAATAATGCTCGAGGATTATGGGATCAAAGGTTCTGTTGTGGTTTCCCATCTTCTTAGAAATAAGCCCATCCTTGCTCCACTGAGCAATGACCTCGAAATAAGACGAGGTTTCATTCGTATCGGTGGCCTTTGTTTCACTCCACTATTTCCAAATATAACCAAGTATTGTTGACAAGGTGAACAGACTCTTAAAATTAACTCCACAATAAAATCTACACATTGTAGAAGCTAATTAATTTGTATTTGATCTTATAGTTCAATAAATGCTATCAAAACATTGCAGAAAGCAGTTTCTTTTTGCAAGTAAACCGATCACATTTTGAGTCAAAATTTTATGGGGAAAAAATGATGTTATTGTTAAATTAGGTTATAAAATATTGAAAAATGTAAAAATTAATTATATATATGAATATGTTTTGTTAAAAATTTTCAAAAATTGTCAAGAAAAATTAATTTTTGCCTTTTACCAAATCATTCTTGACTAAATGCTTAAATGTAAATTCCTTGCATAAATGTATACATATATATGCTGGAGTGAACTAAAAGTATGATAATAATAATATTCTAAGATATTATAATAATATTTTATGACAATATTCTAAAATACGATAATAATATTCTATGATAATATTCTAATAAAGAATGAAAATATTGTAAGGTAAAGTATAGACAATCGAGTCATTTAGAACAGAAATACAAGAAAAAGTAATATTTTTTAATAAAAATGCCAATAACTAAACTCCATATGGATATAGTTAAAATATTTTATTTCAATGTATACATAATATTATTAAAAGTATAGTTGAACTTTCATTAAATTCTGAAAAATATTACAATTATGATTAGTATTGTATGGTGCTGTAGCAAAAAATATATAGTTTTCAGAAATTCAATTTAAAATTTTTAACAAATGAATTCGGTATCCTAATAGCTCATTATTAAATAGCTACTATATCTCGACTTCTAAAAACAAACTCAAAATTGTTTCCGAAAGTTTAAAAGACTGCTCTTTTAAATAAAACAATAAAAGAAATAGATTTTTCCACGAAATCATGATTTCAACATAATAGGTTACTTTAAGGTTTCTGAATTTATTATTGTATTAGTTTCAGATTTATTGGAGAATTACTTTTATTTTGTTGACTTTATAAATTATCCAATATAATACATATATTTAAACTACTCATTAATGAAATTTTTAATATTATTGATTATATGGATGTTTTAGGGGTATATTTACCTTACAGGTATTCCGTAACAAGTAGTCTCTGTATACGTATATTTAAATCAAGTTATAAATATATTAATATATTTATAATTTAGTTCAATAATGATTTATTAAATAATGTATACAAAAATTTCTCAAGTTATTAGGTCATTTTATATATTATTGCCATGGTAAACAATAATATTGTTTCTTCTGAGTTTTCTTTAAAAGGATTTTTGAATATGAAATCTGCAAATAAATTTTAAACTTTGTCCAAAAATGTGCATGGTTTTAGAAAAAGCATTTCATGAAAGGAATGTAGAGTAGAAAATTTAATGACTGTCGGTTATCGATTTATAGGAGGGGAGAGGGATTATATATTTTTAATAAAACTAAAGCATTTTTATAGATTAAAAAGCCTCATCAAGAAGAATATTGTTTTAGGAATTTAATAAATAAATAAAAATACTTAAATTAAACTAAACAAAATGCAAGCCTATTCATTCGATCATACTCAAAAAATCTCCGAAGACGTAAAATAGACGAAATAGAGGTATGGTGAATATCGCATTATGTATCTGATAATCTGATATAATGTATCTAATAATCTGCCGTTACATGAAAATGTGGTGTGATATAGTAATAAGAATAGTAGTATTATACAGAATGACCCAACGGTCATGGCGCGAACCTTGATATGTGGTATAGCTTACTAAAACATACAATTTTTGAATAGGAATAAATTTTTCGCTTTCTAGCCAAACACACTGGGCCAAATGATATCCGTCACGTGACGAGTATCAAGTCCTTTGGCTGCCAACCAAGACGCGCACTCCGTTTTATTCTTACTCTGTGTTTGCAATTGTGTTTTTACAACTGAAATTCTTAATTGACTCAATTGAGGACCTCGTTGCTCGGCTATCCATTGCAATTATAAGCGTGTTCGAAATGCCAGACATCTTTGGAATTTTTTTTCCAATCACTCCGTCGAGGCTACCAGGCATGAAATAGTATTGGTAGTAGTAGTAGTAGTAGTAGGTATATAGGTAATATAGTATTGGTAGTGGTAGTAGTAGTAGTAGTAGTAGCAGGTATATAGGTATTGGTAGTGGTAGTGGTAGTGGTAGTAGTAGTAGTAGTAGTAGTAGTAGTAGGTATATAGGTAATATAGTATTGGTAGTAGTAGTAGTAGTAGTAGTAGTAGGTATATAGGTAGTATAGAATTGGTAGTAGCAACTCTGAACATTTATTGTACACAGTGAATCAAAGATGCACTTTGCATTGATGTTTCCTATAACCAACGTTTTCCACATCATATCTCATTTTTTTACATTGTAGGCTATACATTCCTATACATTCATTTCCTACCAGTATGGGTGGTCTGATGACCAACAGGCAAGCTTTCTGGTCTTTGGTACTACAGGCTTGGATGTTTTTAGTGGTTCGGAATCCACTTTATACTGTAGGCCTAATTAGCTCTAGTGTGCAAAAAAAGACAATAAAGCGACAAACCAAACCTACGAATGTTGATGTTACAACAAGTCATGGGAAAAAAAGCGAAGAAAGGAAACGTGAATGAAATGAATTGAAGCCCACGCTTTCGGGAAAGGAAAAAAAAAAAAAAAAAATGGCTTCAAAAGAAGGTCGTATGGTAAAAACACAATGTATTATGTGGTAGGGGAAAAAACTATTCCCGAAAGCGAATAATGCGATTGTTATTGAAGAAACAACGGCGCGTAAATCACGCTAAAAAAAGCAGTCGCGACTACTTATTGATGACGCTCTCTTCGAATAACAGTCTAACAATGACTAAATGAGAGCATTACTTACCATGAGTGCTATTCTTCAATACGAGGTGGGGAAATGGCAATTGTTGAGATTGTTGAACGACTGAGTTTTAAGAAACTTCGAATGCTGCGTAAATAAACGGTTCAGTCGAATTTTGAGAGCATGTATTTTCTATCAATGGCAATATGACCAAATATACGGCAATATTTTATCAAGCATTAGTCCAGTGGCCATCAAAGTAATTCATATCGACACCGGATTTTGATATAACAATGATAGTTTTTGGTTCATGGGCCGGGTTTATTTTGAGGTGGAAGGATCGACACTCCTATTAGGGAGTCGATTCCAATTCAGGATGAGATTAGGAAGTCGATTCTAATTCAGGATGAGATTAGGAAGTCGATTCCGATTCGAATGCTCTAAGAAATATCTAGAAGTGGAAAATTTGTAGATTTACATTGTATTATTGGCAATTAACAAAAAGCAATACGCAGTTTTTAAGATAAGGAAATAGAAGTTCTTAGAAGAAAAGTTTTTTTTTTTTTTTTTTTTTTTTTAGTTTTTAGAAGAAATATTCCTTTAAACTTAACATACTTTTCTAAAACAGTGGAGAAATGTATTGCTTTTATATTATATGAAGGAATTTTATTTTATAAAATTAAATGTTGCGATCTTATTAAATATCATTTAAAGTCAAGAATGGCTGGATGTATAGCACTATTGGTCTTCAAAGAAAGGCTTGTTGGTTAAAAACTTAACAATCGATGCTGAACGGAAAGCTTTCTAGACTATGCAAGAATAGGCGCGATGAATCTGTTGGCCCGTTATATTCCTATATCGATGAAAATGGTTACATTCGATGAAGTTATGTCGAATTTAATCATTTATATCCTTCTGTTATATCGATGAAAATGGTTACATTCGATGAAGTTACATCGAATTTAATCATTTGTATCCTTCCATTATATCGATGACGATAGTGCCGACATTCCAGTTGCCATATCTGGAAAAATGCCTTCTAAATTGATGTTGTAAAATATGATTTCAGTACATCAGGTTTCCCATGGTGCCCCCTGTTTAATTCTGTATTTATGCCATTCTAACAGCGATTGAACTCACTTCAAAGTGTTCGGCATTCAATAGCGATATTAACTTACATTAAATAAAAATTAAATCAAAAAATAAAAACCCATGAAACAGAATACTATTTCCTTTATAAAATTTTCGATCTTTTACTCACAAACTGGGCACAGGAATAAAAACCCAGCGAAATTTTTATTCTCTGAATAGTATGAAAAATCTTTTTGCGGAAAGAATAACACCACAAACTCAATTCCCTGGTAGACAGAGTCTCGAATTTAAAGTAAAAATAAAACGGATTTTTAAAAATGAAATAAAATAAAAAATTCAGTACACAAAGCGCTCTGCACCCTTTTTTCCACGTTATTTACATTTCTTATCTGGGGAATGTGACTTTTCAGCCTTATCAGACGTAACGTAAGAAGGCCATTCAATCATTGCGCCATGTAGCGGTGGGATTAGAAAAGGAATTTTTTTCCTTTTATTTGCTTTTGTCCCCCTTCGTATCAGTCTATCGAGTTCACGTAGCTTGTCAGGACGGAAATCTTCGCAGCCTTGAAAACAAGCGGGAGATGGATTGCTCCCCCGAAGACTGATGGCGACTGGCTCGGCCACTTGACTCTTCAATCGCACGTATTCTGTCCGAAATGGTTTTAACAGCCACTTTCTTGCCATCAATAAAAACAACCGAGATTCTTCTCTCTTTAGTTCTTGTCCAGTATTGTGGCCAATAAAAGAGAGTTAATTTTTCATTGTTAAATATTTTGGTTTTTCTTTCCTTCACACCACATTCTGGCGGCTTGATGGTCAATTGGCTTGCTCTCTAGCCTTTGGTACCACAGCAATACCGTAGTATTGCTACAATCTAATAAAAATATAAAAAGGGATATATATATATATATATAACTCCCCTGGCACTACAGTGCATGGTCAGGATTGTGTATACATGTTTAGGGTTGTCACTCCTACTGGGATCTACTATTTAAAGTGGATTCGAAATCACTACAAAAAATCCATGGCACCACCGGGACTAGTCATTCGGTCATCTGGACCCCAATGGCTTTAATTAATTATGATTTGGTATGAAAGATATACATTCTTAATTATAACATAAGAACATACTTTCATAAATTGATCTGTTTCAAGTCAATTGCTATCAGATGGCCAATTGGCTAGCGCTCTGGCCTTTGGTACCACAGGCATCAGATTCGAATTCTGGTGGTGGCATGGATATATTTTAGCGGTTCGGAATCCACGTTAAACTGTAGGTCTCTGTCTAATTAGCCTAAAGTGTGCACAAAATCACCGCAGAGCTACAAACCAAATCAAAGCACAACACATTCTCTTATCTAGGAAGATGTAGTTCCTACCACGTAATATACACCTCATATACCACATGAAAAAAGACCACCGATGGGCGTTGAGGTGGGAGAAGGACTTCCGGGACAATCTTTAAAGGTAACTATCCCATATTTTCGTGTCGTAGTGGAAAAACCCGGAAAACCGCTAAGCAGCCTGATTATCGATGTGAGACAGCTTATACTCTTTTTACTTGGAAGTCATTTGTAGCTATGACATCAGATTCGGCATTATCTAGGATGAACCTACTATTCTGCTTTCACTATATTTGCATGAAATTATTGAGACTGTTAGATATCAACAGCAACATTTGAACGGTTCACGCCCTCCTCTTAAAGAGTTCTGAAAGGCTTTTTTCTACGCATAAATTTATAGTTTATCTACCTGAATTATCGTTAATTTCAATATTATCGTTAATTTATCTGACAATTCTTGAAATATCACTGTGAACAGTGTCTAGGAGGTTCATGTTCTGTACGTAAATCGTTGATAAAATGTTTTCAGCAGCACGGATTTGTCATGCCTGGAAGTTCACTGAAATATTCTGGGAAATTTTCTGATGAATCAATTTGGTTAAAGAAATCATTGCTTTCAAGAATTGAAATCTAATTCATTCTGTTTGATAGAATTACAATGTTGTTGTTTTCAAAAGCATTTGTCTTTAAAAAATTTTATAAATCTATGTAATTTGGTACTTTCATATCACACAAAAAGAGCCTTGATAACCGAGTGCCCAACGCTGTGACGTTCTCTGCCCCAGGTTTCAGATTCGAGGCATTGCGGTGCCATGGATGAATGTAGTAGTTTAGAATCCTCTCTTTAAACCGTAGGTCCCTTTTTAATGTGACTGTAGAGCTTTTGAGCTAGCAACCCCTACCCCTAAAAAGAAAGCATCTCCTGTTTCGGAACCTGTCAGTAGGCAGATGCCCAACAAAGACGGAGACTTTTATCACAGGAAAATATTTCTCCATGAAGAGTGGCCTGATGGCCAATTGGCAAGCGCTTTGTCCTGTCATTACCACAGGATTCAGGTTAGAACCTGGCAGCTACATGGATGTTTGTAAGTGGTTCGGAATCCACATTAAACTGTAGGTCACGGTCTATTTAGCCTAATGTTTGCACAAAAAATGATAGTAGAGCGACAAAAAACAAACAAAATCTACATGTAGAAGTAGAATTCGAAATGGGATTAGAGAAAGCGTTTGGAGATTGGGATCTTCGCATCTAAGCATAACGATACAATATCATTTAACATAATAATAATCTGATAGCTGTATAGATACTAATTTAAAAACATCTTATATCATTTATACATCACTGAAAATATTCTATATTTAAAATATAACAATACTAAATTCTTGGACTAACTTATCATGAGTGTTTAAAACTTAAGGTTATAAAATTAATTAGTTCTTCATTATTAAATTATAAAAAACATGTTTTATACTAATTGCTATTCTATATTTTTTTCAATTGTACTCGTAATACACCATAAAAAAAGTTATGATTTTCTGTAATTGAAAATTACAATTTGTATATATAAATATTTATTATATTTATAATTTATTTGTAATATATATATATATATATATAGTATTTATTTAGTAAGAAATTAATTGATATTTCTAACCAATAAATTTAAAATAAAATAAAGATAAAGGTTGCAACCTATATTTTTTAACTGGAAGTGTGATTTTTTTTTCTTTTCGCTATTTTGAAAAAGTTCTTACTTTTTTTTTTGTGAATGATTTTCATTTTTTCTTTTTTCTTAACTTTTTTAAAAATACTGAAAAGAAAAGAAATCACGCTTCCATTTCAAAAATGCAGGTATGATTGAATAAACACTCCAGTAATTTAAAATGTTGTCCTCTGTAAAAGTTTTCACATTCGCACAAATGTAGTTCTTCCTCTGAAAGTTTGTGACGAAAAAAAAAAAAAATATATAAACCTGTAAATTCAGGCTTGTAAAAACCTTTGGCTATTCAGTTGTTTAAACAAAAGAATAGACACATATCCTTCAACATTTTGACTGCTGTATATTTAAAAAGCCCCTCATGTTTAAAGAAGTATTGGTCTATTTGCGAAGTACTTGTTTTCTCACCATGTGCCTGTCAGGAGAAAAAAATCATTTGTTTGATTACAGAACTTCTGTCAATCTCTCAAGTGCTTCTTTAATCTCTATTATATTAACAGCATTTGGATAAATTGAGATAAACCAGCATCAACGAACAATTTGTTTGCAAACAACAATCAACAACATCAGCAACAATAAATTTTTTGTTGCTCTTATTAAGTAATTTTATTAATTTTATTTGCTCTTATTAAGTCTGAGTTAAAGTTATTATTCTACCTTTTATTTTTAAATATTTTCCCTACTGAAAATAAGCAGATTGAATTTGTAGTTAAAATTTAAATGCTACTAATCGAATGTGCCGTAAAGTCTCTCACATGCCATTTTTATCTCTAGTATTTTAACAACCTTTGGATAAATTAAAATGAACAGCATCAGCTACCATGAATCTCAAAGCACCTAGTCAAATCTCATATGCTTTTGCTTTTCAAATATGCAATTCGTCAAATTCCGATCAATTTGTTGTTGCTTTTATTAAGTAATTAATATAATTTCTTTCCTCCCATTCGCCATACATGAAAAATTTTATTAAATAAATTAAATATTTATTGCTATAAAGTTAAACTATATACAATTTGAATGTTGTTGCTATTTTCGAATTCTGGGAACAATGATCTGAAGTTATTCGATACTAGAGCAAAAGATTATCAGATTCAGTATTAACTAGGTACCAGATACTAACTTAATAATTTGTCACCACAAATTTGAAAGAACATCTGAAATATTGCCATCTGAGGGTTCTTCTCGGTCTGAAAAAAGACATTCCAGCTAACAACTTTAACATTCCCAACCTTCGCAGTCTTATGGAAGCACGCAGGTACGGTTTTTAAACACAGCTACTGTACTTTATCCCATCCAACAGTCCCCAACGGGTCTATAGCTTAATAAATGTAAAAATTACTAAACTCATCTTAAAATTGTAATTAAAATTGTCTTTGAATTGTAATTAAAACTCTTTAAAATGTATGTTATTTACAATTTTATATGCTTTGAAGAAAAGGCTAAAAGCTGAATTGATTAATAACTTTTATCTAAGGCTGTAAATTCAGTACGATGTTATACAATAAGCAATACAATAATGTATACCGTAATAAGGTGAATTATACAATAAGCACCACGATGTAATATTTTTATTTAAAAATATTTTTGCCAGTCATTCTTTTAATGAAATAATTAAAATAAACACCCGAAATTTAATTTAATTATAAAAAAATCGGTGTAATAACTGCTACATTAACAATTTTTCTAATTTGAAGAGCAACAATCATTTGACAGAAGTGCCTTCCAGTAGCGAGCAACAAAAAGACATCCATGCCCCCCCCTCCTCGTCAAATTCGAACCTGAAACCTGTAGTACCAAATGCCAGAGCCCTAGTCAACTGGCCCTCAGACTGCGCGATAATTTTTAAATGATTCAATAAGCACCCCGATGTAATATTTTTATTTAAAATATTTTTACCAATCATTCTTTTAATGAAACAATTAAAAAGAAACACCCAAAATTTAATTTAATTATTTTAAAAAATCGATGTAATAACTGCTGCGTTAACAATTTTCTAATTCGAAGCAACAGCTATTTGACAGAAGTTCCTTCCGGTAGCGAACAACAAAAGAAAAATCCAGAAATTAATTTAGAAAGATTCGAAATGAAAGGGTGTGTTGAGAATCATCCTTCGCGAAGAGCCCTAATCATCCACTTAAAACAATCCCGTTCCTAATCACGCGTCTGCAGAAACGATCACTTTCAAAACCACCCCATCATCTGTCTGACAGCCATGACAGAAACGACTTCATCTCGACCAATCCCCTCTCCCCCTTTTAAACGGTATCGTCTGCTCACAATGGCAGGGGGTAGAAAAGAAGAAAGGAAAAAAGAGGGATAGAAAAACAGAAAAGAAATGTGTATAATCACAGTTTCCGATGCCATTGTCTGTTCTTGCAATCTTCACAAAATTGAGGCCTGCTGCTGCTCTTGGAAAAATGGATCTTATCTGTCGAATTGCCTTCGGGCTATGCGGCTATTATGCGTTTTGGAAGTGGCATCAATTGGCGATAAGTGATAGTCGAAAGTAAGATCAGTTAGACATTTGATTCTATCTCGTTTTTCATTCATATTTATAGAGGAAAGAAACATCCAGTAGTAATAATATAATGAGCATTTCGAAGACTCCAGGCGAAATATACTTATTGTAACTTAACGAGGAAAGAATGAAGCTGTACTTTCAGATACTTTACCTATCATATAGTGGGGGGGTGAATGTAGCAATTGAATAAGGATGGGAGATGGAGAAATTAAATTTTTGATGTGATTTTAGAAAGAATATTTACGTTATGTTCAACATATATATATATATATAGGAGAGAGAGAGAGAATTTACAATCTAAAAAAAAAGTACAATATACCACTACTGTTTCTTTATTTATTTATGTTTGTTTATAGCCCTGTGGAATTTGAATGCAATCTGTCATTTAGTGTGCTAACAACAGCTATGTTTATAATCAAACATTTTTGAGTGCTTTGCGATTTTTACGATAGAAAAATTTATGCGATTGTCGTAAATTTTGTGTTTCAAAAGAAACAATTTCGTGCTAAAAAAAATCAATCGTAAATCAATCAAACGCAATCGCCAAAAATGTTACAGAAGGCATGTTATGAATCGTGCGTGTCAAAAATATTAGCTTATTAATGCTATAAATAATTCAGAGGACGAAAGTGTTAGTTGATTTACCTCTTTCTGGTCGAACTTTATATGGTACGGCCGACGAAATCATTGATAAAAAACCAAGGAGTCTGCTGTGAAAAATCGTCATATGAGTCTTAGAGTTGGCTCAAGAAGAGAATGCATCTTTAAGCCCGTTCTAATATTTATGACTAATATTTAAACCATGCGCATCACCACCGCACGTCTGGTTCCGAAGAGCTCAATTTTGTCTAAAAAAAAAGCATCAAAAGCAGTTCGATAAAATATAATTTCCCCGTCTTCATGAACACACAAAGAATGTCATCGGCCAAGCACTGCATTCATGATATAAACATGTGACTGTTTTCAAATTTTTAAAATTACTACTTCAAGAAAAGCTTTTTATACGATTGAGATCAGGGTAAACTTGCATAAATTCAGATAGCATGCTTGCGATTCAGCTATAATCTCAAGAGATAACTTTTTACAAAAACATTTAATAACGTAAAGGATGAAAATGATAAATGGAGTTAGTATGATGAGCCCAGGTTATTTAATAATTATATACTGAAATGGCAAGTTACATTCGGACAAGCATCAAATGTAATAACAAAATAAAAAGAAGGGTGTGAGAAAAGAACTCACAGGGAAGATTTTGGTCACTACTGATAGTGACTAAAGGGAAGATGAGGAAGTTCAATCAGTATAAAGACGGCGCTGCTTAATACCCTGCAGTATTAGCAGAGAATATGCAAAAACGAGAGGTTACAAAAAAGCATTTAGCATTTTAATACTCTAATTTTCTTGAAATTTGCTTAAAAGGTATGTCCTGTTATTTAAGTAAGTTCACATATAAACCATTAACTACAAGCAGGAATAAAATTTCAAACCAATCGGCAACCATAATCACTAATAAAGAGATCTTTATTAGTTAGTAGTAATAAATGAAAAACATGTAATAAAATATATTTCTAACACTTATAAAATTATATATTATATATATTATGTATTTATTTACACTGCCTATTTATTTCACAAAAAGCTTGATCATATTCGACGTTTTTAATTTTTCTTCAAACTCGGCAATATATATATATATATATAATGACTTCCATTCATATGATACTATCATATGACTTTCTTCAATGAGGCGAGTCAATATAAAAGAAACGCGGTGTATTCGTTCCAAAGTTGCATTCGGTTTTCATCCGCCTTCATTCATATTTATAGCTGATAGGACAAATCGGGAGTGGACGAAAAATAGAAAGAGAAGTATGGCCACCAATTGGCCGTTCTTGTAATTCAATCAAGGCAGCTGGGATATTAAGTATTTATGAGCATCAGATCAGATAAAAATGCAGAGTGCTTTATCACCGAAACAATCCACAAAGGAGACACCAGCTTCCTGTGGATGATTCTTCAACAAGCGCGTGTGCCCAATACATAAGCGTCA